>JAVSBS010007826.1:5592-16636 GCA_033124195.1 Coracias cyanogaster | reverse complement strand
AACAACCGCGACGCATCTTGGAGCCCTGCGTCCCAGGGAGTGGCCACACATCGCCTACTGATGGGAAGTAGAGAATAACTTTGTTTTCCTTTGCTTCCAGGCGCGGATTTGCTTAGCTTTGCTTCTGTTATTATTAAACTGCTTTTTGTTTCTAATCTTATTTTCCTCCCCTTTCTTTTTGCTCTGCCGAGGAGAGAGAGGGGAAGGAAAGGGGGGGTGATAGAGTGGCTTGGTGGGCACCTGGCACTCAGCCAAGGTTAACCTACCACACCTCCACATTAAAATATCTTTTAAATTACTCAGTTTTTCCCTTGTATGTTTATTTTTTGCCTTCTACTTCAATGTAAAAAAACCCAAACTGTTTTAAAGTATTGTTTCCCTGGGCATCCAAACACAGTATTTCTACTGAGCTCAAGAAAGTACCCGCCCAGTCCTTGCACTGGGTCTCCTGGACTAAAAGCCAAATTGCCTTCATTTATTTCAGTGGAATGGCATTGGCAAAAAACTGAGTTAAAAACAAGAAAGGGATCTTTCCTGCTAGATGCAGGGATGGATGGCCTTGATGAACCAATTGCCTCTTTCCACTAGAGATGGTCCTACAAGCTTGGGTAGGCTCATTGGGGAAGTTGAGGAGTTAGGGAGAGAGTGCTGAGTCAAATTGTTGTTGCTGACTCTGCCTAGGCTAGTGCCCAGTCTTTTGCAAGCTCTATAATTCCATGATTCAAAAATAAATGCCAGGTCAGTTTTGCTTCCACACTTAATTACACTTTCTAAATGATTTAGGAGAGGTTGTGTCATTGGATCTGCCAAAAAAATTCAATTTTTAAAATCTCTTTAGCAAACCTGGACTTCTCCTGACCTCCTCTTTCTCTTTCTTCCCTTTAATTCTCTTTTGATTCTCCCCTTCCCCTCCTACTCCTTTTCTATATCCTCATTCTGCCCCAGCTGCACCCTTTTTCATTGAAAAATAAGATTTTTCCCAACCTATAGCACCTCTTTTTGTTCACTACTTAGCATCTGTCAAGTTCCCCTGTATAAAAAATGCTGAGAAGGCACCATTGCTGCTGCTAAGCTGTGAGACCCAAATACTAAAAGAGATGACAAGACATGTTCTGTCTTCTCCCTGCATGTCTTCCCTGTAAGTCTCACAGCCTGGAAGGAACACCTTGGTCCTCGGGTCTCTTTCCTGCCTATCACCTACATGTACAAAATAGTCCTGTTGTAAAGCACTGCCTTAACAGTACTCTTTCCCTTTTAGACAGCCCTGTGCACTCCTAGTCCCTGTTTTCTCACAGCTCCCTCATCACTGAATCCCACAAGACGCCATGAAAAGGCTTAAGTGAATGTTTCCTTTGTGTACGAAGTAGCTTCTCAAAAAGTCTATTGGCCTGACAAAATCCAACATTGTAAAGTCATGTTTCATTTTATTGTGTTCACCTCCCAATCTCTATTTGTTCTTTCTTTCAAAACTTTCTTGAGAGCTTTGCATACTCTTGCAGTCAACCGCATAAGACTGCCTGGGTCACCTCCTCTCTCCACCTTCTTAACTAAAGGGCCCTGGTTTGCTTTTCTTCATATGTGTATTATTGTCCTCATCCAAGAGGTCTGAAACTAATACTACTTGCTACCAGGGTGGTGCTTCCATGTATTAGTCCCTCCAAAATTCATTGGAACTTTTTGCCCCACAACAATCCAGGAGTTTTCTGGGGAAATGTCAGACTCACTGTATCTTGAACTGCAGAAGGGGCAGAAAAATGATGACACACTTGAGATCCCAAATGACTTATGATCATCCCAAAAGTGTACAAAACCAGACAAATCAACCAATAGCTGGCAGTATGTGGAGGCAGTAAATTTCTTCCACTCTATCTATTGTCAGAGCTTATTAGGTCATGGGGATCCAAAACACTGCCATAGCTCTGCAGTTTCATTTCTGGAGTTACTAGCTGGAAAAACAGTGAGAAGAGGTGAAATCATGGATGAGACCTTATCATTCTCTACAACTACCTGAAAGGAGGTTGTAGCAAGGAGGGGGTCAGTCTCTTCTCCTAAGTAGCAAGTGATAAGACAAGAGGAATTGGCCGCAAGTTGTGCCAGGGGAAATTTAGATTGCATATTAAGAAAAACTTCATTGAAAGCATTGTCAAGCATTGGAACAGGCTGCCCAGGTAAGTGGTGGAGTCACCATCCCTGGAGGTATTTATAGGACGTGTAGATGAGGTGCTTAGGGACATGGTTTAGTGGTGGGCTTGGCAGCGTTAGGTTAATGGCTGGGCTCGATCTTAGAATCATTTTGGTTAGGAAAGACTTTTATGATTCTATGAGGAGTTAGCTACCAATAGGTGAGACTTCATTTTCCTTCTAATCTCTTTCTCTGTTGAGATGTCTGTTTATCACTGAAAGATTTATCCTTCACAATCAGCATTCCTAGCAAAACAGTTACCAGCACTGCTATTATAGTACCCATAGCTAAAATAGTTTTGCAATATGGGGAATATCAACAAAACGGATTTTGTTGGCCTTATCCCAGTTTTCTTGAACTCTTCTTAAACATTGCCTGAAGTGGCACAAATCTCTTCATAGAGGTGCCTACACAAGAAAATATTTTCTCCTGTAATCTTTAAGAAATCTACATGTAGAAATAGATTTTTAAACCATTTTAATGTGATACTTCAGTTTAACTTTCTAAGTTCAAATAGTTGTGAATAAAATCCCAGATCATCTGCTCACAACATACTATAAACATCCTAGTGCATGTAGACTGGAAATTCTGAAATTTCATCCTAGCAATTTAAACCAGACCTAACTCTTTCATGTGCTCAGTTCCTTAGAAAGCCATCATTAAACAAAACCAAACAAAACATCACACAAGAAATAACTGCCAACAACAATAACACCAACTTTCTGTTGCAGCTCAACAGTAGAAATACTACGCTTAAAAGCTAAATCTTGTGGGCACTGCCATTTACTTAGGAAAAATGGTACCTACATGGTATAAATTGTCAAAAATTAGATTTATCAGTACTGTAAACTAACTAGTGAATAAAATGGAGAAGACTGGAAAGTTAGAAGTCAGCAGAGAGCAGTGACGCAAACATGCAAATGTGAATGGTTATTTGTAATATGATAAGACTACATTATCTACGTAAACCCGACTATTTACCATGCCTAAGCATGACAGTTTTTGCCAGGATATCAAATCTTTTTCTCTTGGTGCCCTCTTGCTCAGCTGTAAAGCCTTCACTTACTTTCAGGAAACATTTAACATATTCCTGCCATGTTGCATAAAAGTCTGCCTGAGAGAAAGGTAACTACATCTGCCAATTCCACGTGTGCTGAGAAATGTGTGCTGAAGCTGAAGGCTTCTAATTTACATTAGAGACGTCTCTCTGCCAGAGTTCCTCCACTACAAAGTGAAGCATGATCATAGCTGCTGCCTGTCCCACAGCAGGGAGAGGAGCCGATTCCTCCTTGCTCTGGGTCCAAAAAACACTGTTCTGAGTCTTCAGCACTTTGTTGTGAATCAGCTTGAGGGAGCTTGAATCCGAAGGGTGGGAATGTCCCCAGATGGCTAACCAGCTCCAACTCCTCCTCGCTCCTGTCACTGTCAGCATAGCTGACACATGGTACAGTTGACTATACTAAAATATGGTACAGTTTACTATACTAAAATATAGTACAGTATAAATACTGTCTATAGTATAGCTATGGATAGTATAGCTGAAGAAATTATGCTCCTTTTCTGCATCAGGAAGAAGAGACCTATGTCACTGAGGACAACATTCAAGATGACAGGAGCTGTGGTTCAGCAAGTCTATCACTGTGGCTTCTTAAATGAGGTGTAACGTCATCCAGGGAGCATGCTACCAAGCCCCAGAGCAAGGGATATCATAAGCCAATGGTCCCCCGTAATGCTCAGTTACATGTCGCCTAACATACAGTGAGTATACACCTCTTCAAAGGTGCCCATTCTTAGCACAAAAAACCCCAAACATTCTAGACTCTCATTGCTAGGAGAAAGGTTGGACTTGATGACCCTGGAGGTCCTTTCCAACCATAATGATTCTGTGATTCTAATTCACTTTCTTGTCAAGACAAGAAGTTGAGCAGCTATCACAGTTGTCCTGCAATTGGGAGATGCCAGGAGCCACTCCTGAGTTTTTAGAGCATTCCTATCTAATAAGGACTATGTTCTATTTCATGTAATTAACTTCTGATTTACTAAAACCATTCCAGATTACTGAAGGGAAGAAAATGAAGGTGATGCAAAACTGTCACTGATACTTCTTTTTTGCAAGGCTGCAGAGTAGCCTTGGCTTGCAGTACTGTAACATAAGGATGATTTTCATACGACCTTTTTCTTCCTGATAAACTCTTGCTTGACAATAGTGGGTTAGAAGTGCTAAAGCAAGAGGCAAAAGAGAAGAATAAAATAGGAAAGAGCAGAAGTAGAATAAATACCTGCACAAGCTGCTCCAAAGGAGTTTTCTGGTGCTTTACCAGGAAAAATAAATACTGACACAAAGGGCGATCCGAGGCAAAAGTTGATTTGGGGGAAAAGACATTTTGATCAGAGAAAACCTAAGTGCAGGGGGAGTTTTGAGGATACAAAAAGTATACGCATCAGTAGGGAAGTAATAACAAACTTCAGGACTATCAAAAGACACTACACTGTGAGACTACAGATTCCTGCAGATGTCAGGAGGAGCTATTCAGGAAAAGGCCCTTACTGAACCAATTAAAAGTATTTAAATATTTTTTTCAAATTAAAAAAACAAATCCTCTATTTCAAAATCGTTTTAAAAAGGTATCACTTCCGGCAAGTGGCCACAGAAAATGTATTTCAAAACAAAAAGCTTGTCACATCTGAAAACCCAGCACTTCATTTTGGTATTGTCAAATGTCATGGTCCTATTGTGTACTTTGTGACATTTAATCATTACGCTCTTCTTGTTACTCCAAGCTATGTTAAGGTTACTAGTGCTTAGGAGGCTAGTGCTTCTTGAAGAAGTGGCAGAACAGGCAGAGTGACTTTGTCCCCTGGCAAAGAAATGTCCTACGTCAATGGCAAGTGAAGGATTTCAAGCAGATGTCATCTAATGTTTGGAACCAGTAGTTCCTCCTTTTCTGATACTATCTGACTCTTTCGTCCTTGCTGTAGCTCAAGAAATTGGATATATTTCTTACTGTGCTAGCCTTTGCCCTGATGGTACTACTTCTAGAAAAGTTTTCTCAAAGCATGATGAGAAGGAGCTGAGGCTCCGAAGAGAGCGAACAAATTGCACTGGAAGTAGGAGGGATAGTAGAAGCCATTTCCCACTTAATCCATTTGCCTGTGTTTCCTTTTACATATAAGAGAGTGCCACTTTCATAATGAAGCCAGTAGAAATATTGCCATTAGGTTCGCCCTCTTACAGTAATTCTACCATACCATTGAGAAAGTTTTGAAACAGCTTTCCCTCTGTGTGACACTGATCTTTCCCTTCTCAGAAGCAGTTATTTCCATTACCCCGTGACCAGTTCTCTGAAACAATATGCAAAAATTTGCTAAATACAGACACAATACAGAAGCTATGAAGCATGAAACAAAAAGTAATGGAATTCTAGAAAAGTTAAAGGAGCCTCCCATGCATTTCTTATCATTGATAGAAGCCAGAAAATACAGCTTTCTTTTGCTGACTGTTTGCAGGCTTTTGATTCTGCAGAGATTCTTGGTAGACTCAAGAGCACTGGCTACACCATCTGCCCACACATCAATCATCCTTTAAAAAGTTCTGCTTTCCAGAGGTTAGGAGCTCACAAAATTCTCAGTCTAAAGGGTCTTGCAACCCCATCACATTGCATAGTAGGAAAAATTGTCAGCTGTGGACTTACCTGTTTGGATGGCAAAGCATGCACTGACAGCGGCCTGTGGCTGCAAAACCCTTCAGCTTGACTCTTTGCTCTTTCATCAAGCAAGAGGAGTCCTGTCAAAATCAGTGGAGTTACAACAGCACACAATACGTGCAATGTTTTTCTGTGGGCAAGGGGGTAGGGCAGCCAAAAAGACCATTCAGGGAATAGTAAATATGTCCAAAACATAATCTGGAGCTGAAAGTAGTCGGGGAGACAAAAGTCCTCATGAATTCAAATTAGATTTAGCTACCGGCTTTGTCTGTTAATAAAAAGTGATGAACATGTGTTGTTCTGGTTCAGCCATCATCACTTTATGCTGCCATCAGTTGCCTGATCACACAGGCCAACACTGAACTCATCAACACCCCCTCAGAAGGCTTCTTTCAGACAGTCCTGCCGCAAATTCCTGTGGGCCCAGCTCCTCCGCTGCCCACTGTGGTGCCAGCATCACCTGGTGGACACAATGGACAGAGATGGCTCCCTCTGTGGCCCTTCACATGGAAGACCACTGAGAGAGCTCAGCTAGGTGCAAACAGCCCCAACAAAAGCCACACCCAACAGGAAGCTCCTCCAACTAATTGGCTCCTGGTTGATATAATCCTGGCCTCACCCACCACCCCAACCACGACCACCTGGGTGAGGGCAAAGCCACAGAGGCACAGGTGGGCCAGGTTCTGCCTCTGGAATCTGAAGCCAATTGGAAAAACAAAACATTCTGCTAGGTTGTGAGTCATTCACAGGTCAACTCCAACTTGGGGCCCACAGCTCAGGCCCCAGCACTTCAACACAACATCTTAAAACTTTCTCTTTTTTTAAAAATATAGTTTCAAGAGTATGTACTGCTTTGGAGATGTGAAAGGTGAATATAATTTTGAGATGAGGTAAAGCATTTTTCATGTCCAACACAAAGCCACAGTGATTTTTATTATCACTTATTGGTACAGTTCTAGGAGTCAGTTCTAGTCACCCCATGACTCAGATCACGGAATGGATCCCAGTGAAAACTGGTTTTTATTGAATTCCTTTGCTGGCTTAGTTTCCAACTGGATGCTCTCCCCAGTCTGACACAATTGCTGAAATGCCAGCACTGACACGCATGGGAGGTGGTGCAAAAAAGTGACTCGTGGCAGAAGTCAAGACTATGGACTGGAAGTGACACTCTTTTTGGTAGCATCTTTCCCACATTGATATGAGCTCGCAACAGTTGTGGAACCACATGCTAAATGTCAGGTAGAAAGCAGCAGATTTCACTAAATAGGCCTGTGGCACCCAGGCAAAATTGGAGACATAGCACATAGCTGATAACTGCAAAGCAGTCTCCAAGGAATGTCTTCTATATGAATTTTTAAAATTCTTTTAAAAAGAAAAGCTGGTAGAAAATAAAATAATAGAAAGTAGCAATTTTACACAACGTGTAAAATATGCAACTTCACACCCAAATTTTTGCATAGACTATTAGAAACACATAATGAAAATACTGTGAAATGAAACACGGAAGTTACATTTACCCTTTCTTAAAAGTGCCTGTAATTCTGACCAAAGTCTTTACTCTCTATTCCTGTTTACTGATGGTTACTACATTCACAGAGAATACACTTTGCTGCATTCACATAGACATGTTTTGAAAGTCTGAACACTTCAAACTGACAAGTCCAGACAAGCAGTATCAGAAAAAAGTAGACCACAGAAATCCCAAGATTTGAGCATTTATAAATAACTGTGAACAAGATCAAAGTAAGAGCAGCAGGGAGTGATGTTTGGTGCTGAAGAGCTAAAGGGAGATACCCAATGTGTTCCCTCTCCACGCCGGAATTGCCACTGTCACATGTAGCTTCAAGCGTAGGGAAGAGCTGGGGCTTTTTTTTTTCAGATCGGAGTGGTTCAAGTAGACTGCTTCTGTTTTTTATTTTTAACTCTTGGTTTCACATGTATTTTTAATATTAACGGAAGAAACGGAGTACACTCTGTGTTTGGGATCAGTGATACCAGGGGACTTTACAGCAAGCAGCATATAACTGGGGCAGACAGAGCTGCAGCGTTCCCCTGCCAGGCGTGGGCAGAGCCCTTGCGGAGGAAGGGGTAAGTGAGAGCTGGTTTGCTACCTGAGGAACTCTTGCATCAGCCCATAAGAAACTCCAAGGAGAGGAGCCTTTCCCCCCTCAGAAGGCAGGTGCCTCTCCCAAGCAGCCAGGAACCTTTGCCAGGGAGGATCTGACATCCAACCCTCCTGGGTTTCACCGTACAGGCCACCTTTTCCTCCCAGAGGCAGCCCATGGAGGAAGTGAGGCCTTCACCCTGCCCAGGCTTACCCAACAGCTGTGAGGTCAGAGAACCCTCTGGGAATCACTTTCTATTTCTGCCCAAGAGCTGAGTTTCTTGTACTACATATTTGAGCAAATATTGCCTGGAAACCAGGTCAGCCCACCAAGGTAGCATGTTGACTCCTGATCTTCTCTTTCTGACAAAAAATGGTTCACTTTAAGAGGAGGGATTGGAAAACATCTTGGCCAAGATTATTCTTAGGAGTTGGGGGACTTTCCTGTAAAGTAGCTAATCTAGGTTCATAATCCTCTTAGATAGGGAAGGGATATGATTCAACATCTCCCACATACTGGTTAAGCAATCTAAACAAAAAGCACCAAACAATCTAATTGGCCATCTGAAGGAAAAATCTAGTTGGATCTAGACCACTGGAATCCTTTGGTGATGGGATCAAAGTCCTTATAGCCAGCCTGGCCCCCAGGATACTTCTGCTTCATTAACTGTAGTGTGGAAAGAGTGAAGATTACAGATCCAGCCCTTTCACAAATTCAGTTTAGAACAATAAAAAAGGTTGCTAGAACTCACCCAGAAAGGAAAGAAGACCAAAAATACCCAATGTGCAAGGCTCTTTTTGAGCAGTGATATTCAGGTTTCTTGACAAGGTTGTAAAGCCAAAGGTATGACCAAACTGGCAAACTCCACTGCAGTTCCACCATGTCACTACAGGATCCTTGTGCTAGAGAACCTTCATGAAACTGCACAGCAGTTATTGCAGGTGCATACTGCATTTTGGTTTTCTAATTACTCACCTCCTAATAAAAATTTCCAACACATCTCCTGATCTTCTGAAAGGAATACACTGAAGCCTTGCATCTGAATCAGGTGATGGAGTTATAATACTTCTACTGGTGGCCTCGTTAAACAGTGCTGACAAATTATATCATATGGAAAAGACAGTCTTCCAGCTGGACAGTCTACACATCTCATTATGCTCAGATGGGATATAAATTCTATCTCCCCACATTCAGCTATATTTCCCTATTCTAAGCACTGATGTAGAAATAAAGCTTTCCAAAGCACAGAAAGTACTATTTCTTGCATCATTTTGCACACAGTGGCAAAAATAACCATTGATACCACCCAACTTCTGTTCTCAGTGTGTAAAGAAACTGCTGCTATCCAGGAAAAAACACAAAAATATTGTTCAGTGACTCAGGCTATGCATACCTAATTTACAACATCACAGAAAGGCAATCACCACAAAAAGTAGAATGAGGATGCACAGCAAAAAGTCAAACTGAGCAAGATAATAGTCTCATAAAGAGATTATGGGCACCAAAAAATTAGACATGAAAGAGGGTAAACACAACTAGATCTACAGATCATAGAATCATAGAATGGTTTGGTTGGAAGAGACCTAAAGGATCATCTAGTTCCAACCCCCCTACCATGGGCAGGGACACCTCCCACTAGACCAAGTTATACAAGGCCCTATCCAACCTGGTCTTGAACACATACAGTGTTGGGGCATCCACAACTTCTCAGGCAACCTGTTCAAGTGTCTTACCACCCTCAGAGTAAAAAACTTCTTCCTTACATCTAATCTAAATCTATCTTCTTCCAGATTGAACCTGTTACTCCTCATCCTATCACTACAAGCCCTCTGTCTCACTAAGCAGCATACTGAACTTTTATGTAAGAGTGAAACAGATCCTATGGTTACCGAACTGAACTAGACTTGGCATGCATTCATGAGTGTGATTACTTTAGGGATAAACATTGACACCTCTTCAGTTTCCTTTGGCATTGAGCAAGCTCCTCAGGGAGAGGACTTGCCTTTTGAATGCTTTGTAATACAAACACAGTCTATGTCTAACGTATGATTTCTAAAAGGCAAACAATAAAGATAACAAATACTTGCGGAACTGAGGAGTTACATCTTATTGAATACTTGGGGAATTGAGTGCACCTTTAGCAAGTTTGCAGACAACACCAAGATATGTGGTGGGGTGGGGTGTGGTGTGGTGTCGTTGACACACTGGAGGGAAGTGATGCCATCCAGAGGGACCTTGACAGGCTTGAGAGGTGGGCCCATGCCAACCCCATAAAGTTCAACAAGGCTAAGTACAAGGTTCTGCATCTGGGTCCGGGCAATCCCAAGCACAAACACAGGCTAGGCAATGAGCGGATTGAGAGTAGTCCTAATAAGAAATACTTGGGGGTGCTGGCTGATGAAACATTAAACATGAGCCAACAATGCATGAGTGCAACCCAGAAGGCCAACCATATCCTGGGCTACATCAAAAGAAGTGTAGCCAGGAGGTCAAGGCAGGTGATTCTGCCCCTCTACTCTGCTCTTGTGAGACCTCGCCTGGATGGAGTACTGCATACAGCTCTGGAGCCCCCAGTACAAGAGGGACATAGACCTGTTGGATTGGGTCCAGAGGAGAGCCACGAAGATGACCAGAGGGCTGGAACACCTCTCCTACGAAGACAAGCTGAAAGAATAGGGCTTGTTCAGCCTGAAGAAGAGAAGGCTCCCGGGAGACCTCCTTGCAGTCTTCCAGTATCTGAAAGGGGCCTACAAGAAAGCTGGGGGGGTTACTTTTTATCAGGGCTTGTAGTGATAGGACAAGGGGTAATGGATTCAAACTGGAAGAGGGGAGATTTAAACTAGATATTAGGAAGTTTTTCACAACGAGGGTGGTGAGACACTGTAACAGGTTGCCGAGGGAGGCTGTAGATGCCGCAACACAGGATGTGTTCAAGACCAGGTTGGATGGGGCTTTAAACAACCTGGTCTGCTGGAGAGTGTCCCTGCCCATGGCAGGGCAATTGGAACTAGATGATCTTTAAGGTCCCTTCCAACCCAAACCATTCTATGATT
>JAVSBS010007825.1:40950-74077 GCA_033124195.1 Coracias cyanogaster | reverse complement strand
GCCAGTGTTAACATGAGCCTGCTTCAAATAGATAATGCTTTAGGCTAATTTTCAATTAAGTAGTAAAACCTTGCCCTAGTTCATGGTAACTTTGTCAAATTCAGGTCTCATTCAATAGTGAGGATCAGGGTGCTTACCCTGGGGTTACCAAAGATGAGTAGGAACATTTTGAAATACTGCAACCAGGTGATAATTTTAGTAAGCTAGACTTTGAGCCTAATTTGTTGATAGTATCACGTCAGCATCCATTCAAATCTGAATTGCTAGAAATCTGTTCTTCCTAATAAAGGACAAATGTAAGATGTTAACAGTTATATGCACTATAAGATTTTGTAGGTGACAAAGGTAATTTATTTATAGAAATCCATGACAACATAAAAAAGCTCAAATTTTAGTGCTACACTAAAGCTGTAATTGTGTCTAAAACTTTACATTAACAGCATGTGCTTCTAGGTGCCATACAGCCAGCTTTCAGCTAACTGCACAGAGAGGAGAAAGATTAGCGACATTTCAGGGATAACTGCAGAAACAACCAGGAACAAACCGCTGTCAAGTGCACAAAGCATGCTGTGTTACGTATCTCCATATTGTGTTGGTTATTGGAAACAGAAGCTGATGAAATCCTAAGTGTTGTGATAATAATTACAAAAAAGATGCTTTTTTTGTACCCTTGAAACTGAAGGAATGTAGGAAGCGTAAATCCCCAAAGGCATGTGGCATTTCTTAAAATAGCTTGCCAATTGCTCCTCCGATTTGGAGTGTGTGTGCATGTGTAGCAGTCTCACCATACTCAGAGTTTTCTTTAACAAGATGCACAGAGAAAGTGAAATATAATTGTTTCCTTATGTTCCTGCAGGGGTAGACACTAGATTTCAAATATTTTCTATGTGTTTGTGGTTGTATCTAATAAATCAGGAATTTTAATTGTTGTCTTTAATCTATAGTAAGTGTTTGGGATAGTGTTTATTGAAGAGTGATTTGAGTATTTTGCTCTTAAAAGAGCTTGAAGCTTACAGCAATGTACTATTTATGAGGGAGGCACTTTAATATAAACCAGATGAAAGCATTATTTTAATAGCAATCTTTAAAGTTTCCATTATGTTCTCATTGCTTTCTCTGACTGCAGAAATTTATTGGAAAGCTTAACTCACCTACTAGCCCATCTTTAAGACTTGTTCAGTAATTTACTGTTTATTTTTTGGGTAAGCAATACGTGAAATAATTTTGCCATTCAACTCCAGAGTCTTATGTGGTTTGTATAGACAGCTTGAGCATCATATAAATAATGCTTTAAGCCAGCACTTAGTGTGTATCTACAACAATAACAGTATGCTTCCATTTAAAGAGCAGGGGTCAAGGCTGTTTTGTAATTTCACTGGGTTTGCCTCTGTTGAGGTAGGAAAAGAGCGTTCTGTGATATTCTTCAAAATCCCAGGGTGGGTGGCTCTTGAAGTCATTGCCGCTTCCTCTGTGGCAGGCGTTGCATCCACCTGGGCTGGGTGTTCAGTATGAGCATACACAAGAGAATGTTTTCAACCAGACTGGATTTTTCTGAGTGTTAATGTTAACGTGTAGGTATAATCAGACATGCCGTTTCATTGTAAGTGTGCAGGTACTTTTTTCTCTCTTCATACAGCAATGAGAGTATCGATTCTTGTAATATGTGTGATTAGAACAGCATCCAAAAATTCTGACCCACCTTTAGATCCAGTGCACTCTGGCTCATGCAGAGATACACACACGTACAAACTGCTTGTGTGTTCATTAACCTGCGTTGCACTAGACTCCCTGCAAGCCTGCGGTGCTGTTGTTTTTTGGTGGCTTAGCCGCTTGGTTGGTGGAAGTTGTTGGCTCTGTCACTACCACAGCATCCTTCTGCACATCCGTGGTCTTAATCGGCGTTTCTGCTCTCGTGTTAAACTAATGCTGGACACTAGAAACCGGTACCCAGCTGTTTGAATTTTTTTTTTAATCTCGTACTGCACAGGAGGAAAAAAATAAAACATTCCCAAGCATACTGTTGTGCTGTAGAGTCAGTTTGTTGTATCTAACTGTTGGTATTTTTTCCTAGGACTTTGTAGTCTGAGGAGGCTTTGTGAATAAACATTATAAAAATGCCTGATTGTGGAGCTAGGAGGAGGTAACTGCTGATGGAAATTTTTAGGGCTTCTTTGTGTAACATCTGTTTTATTAGAAAAGCGGACCCAATAGATGAGCTAAAGAGAGGAGGACTTAAGGAGAAAATGCAGTCTCCATCCTGCAAGTATTTTGCTTGCAATTTCAGACATCTAGGTAGTACTCTTGACTTAAGTAACTCGCCTGCCTGAGGTTAAGCATATTTATTTGCAGAACGTGGTTTTGGCATTAAGAAACAAATGCTTTTAATACAACGAGCAACAGAATAGGTTAAGTAGCATTTCAGTGCTAGTTGAATCATAAAAGCTTTATGCAATTTGTTGAATTATAGAAATAATGGGACTTAATGTTATTAGGTAGAATGTCTTTTTGCATCTGCTATGAATTGAACCTAAGTGGAAAAATAATGCTGTAAATAACACTGTTAATGATGCTTCGTATTTCTAAGTTCCTCATGACGAAGATTTAAAATACTAGCAGTTAAGAGTAGTCTGGCTTTGAAAGTCTGTTTCATATGTCTCTGTAAGAACAATCAATACTATGCTTGAAGCCTGGACACATGAGCATGCAGTTTTGTTTTGAAAGAAAAAATCTGCAGGTAGTCTGGTATGTTTTATTTCTTCTGGAGAAGTTAAGTTCTGGACATTGTTGCTGTAAGGTAGTCTTGAAGGATGGCAAAGTTACCTTGTTACTTGAGGCCAGATGCTTTGCTTTTTTTTTTGGAGAGACAAGTGAAAAAGGGATGAATTCTGACATTTCACCTACTTGATTTGTAGCAGCATGTTTAAAAGCTGAAAATTGGCAAACGGATGAAATGTAAAATGTAGCAAAAAAATAGGGTGCTGACAGTGTGCCGTTTGCCAAAATACTGATGTGTGGTCAATAGCGCAGAGTGGTGTGTTGGGGGTTTGTTGGGGTTGGTTGTTTCGGGGCTTTTTTCCCCTTTTTTCCATTGTGGGGTTTGTTATTAGTTGGTTGGTTTTTTTAGTAAGAAAAATCACTTGAGTGTGTCCAAATCTGGAGGGTTGGTTTTTTTTTTTTTAACACTAGGGACATAATGCATTAAGCAGCCATCAGACTGTTTAGTTCTTAGTTTGGCTTCCAAATAGGTTATTTTCTCCTCTTGTAATATCAATGCAATTCTGTAAGTGTGGGGTTTTTTTTTTTCCTTTGTTTAACATTTAGAAGCCTTATTGACCACTTAGCTTTTTCCTGAACTGGTAAATCATGTCCTGCTATTCCCCCTCCATTATTCCTTAACATAGGCATAATTCCATAACATATGCAATATAATCTTTAGCATGTCTGTAACAAATTCAACACTTCTGGGATGTATTAAGCAACCATGTATGCATAAAATAAATGTTTCAAGTCTGTGCAATGTATTTGTGTGGTTGCAGCACTGCTGGACTAACTGCGTGTGCTTGGTGCAGGTTTTCTGCATGTGTGTTGAAGGCACAGCCCTCCTGGGGTGCCAAACCCACTGCACAGGTACAGAAGGGTTGTTACGCATAGATGCAACACATCCAATGTGTGTGGTGCCATTTGGGATCTATTACTTAAGGAAGTTATGGAATAGGGTAGAAGATGTCAACTTACAGGAAGTTGTAGTTACTTTCAGATCAGTTTAAAACAGGTTTATGTGCAGCCAAAGGAACAGCCTTGAAATGAAGTATGTATGGTTCACAGGCTGCAGATTGATCAGCCCTAATTTGGAGCTCGTAGTGCTACCTTCCAATTAGATAGCACAGATATTTAAACCCAGCCAAAATACTGTCGAGGTTCACAAGTATGTAGAGAGGTCCAAGCTGTACTGTTTAAAAGGTACAGCATGTGCACAGTACAAATTATCTTATGGTCCTATGAATTAAATCTTGTGCTTTGATTGGTAAGACTAAGTATTTATATTCTTCTTTAAAAATTATACCTGCATTTTAAAATCAACAAAATGATTGAGGGACATCTGGAGGTCATCTTGCAACCTGTCTGTGCAAGCAGAGCCACCTAGAACCAGTTGCCCAGGACCGTGCCCAGATGGCTTTTGAATATCTTGGGAGATGGAGACTCCACAACTTCTTTTGGCAACCTAGAGTGAATTGACAATCCACTTTGTCATTCACAGTTTAGGCATGAAATCAGTGTAACAGAGTAATAATGTATTTGTGGTATTTCCATCTGAAAAATTTCTAATGTAAAAACATAAGTACTGACTGACTACAGAAGTCTGTCTAGCTCAATACCCTGTCTTCAGTAGTTTCTGTAAACAAATGTGTAAGGAAGGACAGGACATTTGCTGGAATGCTTCCAGATTTTTGAGCCTTTGGTGTTTTTCAGCTTCAGATACTGAACCATATTTGGTTCCTGTTGAACTAGCAAGCACTAACAACTTTCTCACTGTATTTATCTAATATCCTTTTGAACTTTTAACTTCTTTGACATTAATGTTTTGTACACATCCAAGGATTTTGTGTATTCAGTATGTACAGTGGCAAGCAGGAAACATTTACTGAATGGAAAACAATCTCCTTTTCTCTGGTTTGAATTACGCTCCTCATGACTTGAAAACTCTTGTACCATAGTTATAATACAAAAAATAGCGGATGGTCCCTTCCCTTTTCGCCTCGTTTGAGCTGTTGTTGCTGATTTGTACCTCCGTGGATATTTTAGTCACTCGGAAACACACAGTGCATTCTGTAAGGCAGTTTTCAGAGGGTTTTTTGGGGGGCAGGGATCTTATTTTAATGTTAAAGTGATAAATTTCTTGCAAAACAACACTGACTAGTTACTATTTTTTTAAAGCCTAAATTGTACAGATCTGTAATTGAAGATGTCATCAATGATGTCAGAGAAGTTTTTCTGGATGAAGGAGTGGATGAACAAGTTCTCATGGAACTCAAAACAGTGAGTTGCAACTTAAAAGTTGTTTTGTTGTTTGTTTGGTTTTTTTAAATAGACCAATACAGCAGTTGTTGTGTTGATCTGCTTACTATCATACACAGTAAAAGTACTATTTTTTTGGTTAGCTAAGCATCATGTTAATCTCCATATCTGTAGCCCGGTATTGTTTGAATTACACTGCTGTGTAGGGAGATCTGCTCACCTTGTTTACTTTCCCTAATCTGACATATCAAACTTGAATTAAGCAAACAGCAGGTATCTGAATTCACCGTGTAATTTTGGTCCCCAAAATGTTGTATCTTTAAAAAAGAAAGGGGAGAATATGTTTATTTAGAAGTGGACAATTCTTAAGGTTTCTCTGCAGGAAAAATAAAATGCCTGCTGTGCTTGATGTTTTTGTCTTTCTGAAGAAGAGGAGTTGCATTGTCAGATTTTTGCATGTATGGTTTGTGGTTTACAAAAGTCTTGGTTTTGGGGGGTGGTACATAATAAATTACACTGTGTGCATCACACTTTCCTAAAAAGCTCTCAGATTCAGAACTATTTTACATACAGTGGGTTTGAACTGTTACCAAGGGTCCAGAAGAAAGGCAGGATGTTGTCCTGACCTCTAATGGGTTTCCTGTGGCTTTCTTAAAATTCTTCCTGAGTAAAAGAAGCTCTTGAAAAGGGAAGAGAAGGGCACCGGGGCGGAGAGATAAATTAAAACGAAAATAGGAAAGTAGGTGCCTGCTCATCTCAGATTTTGAATAAGCACCTCTTCAGAAAGTGTGACATCCCGCACTCTCAGTATTTTTGAAGTATTAACAAAATGGATGGACTGGGAATTTTGAGTTTGGCTAGACAGAAACAGATTAAGACTTTTTTCCCTTGAAACCATGACCTAGCTTGGTGGAAGTGGAGCAACCACTATAAGGAAAGCACCGTGGCATTTGCATCACAGACACGTTCTGCAAACGATGTCAGAAAAGATTGACATAAGGACAAAGGTTGTCAGAAAAGGAAAGACAGGAGAAGGAAAGAAGTATCAAAGAGGAAGGCGTAGGGAGCCCTAAGCAGGATTTGAAATCAGGAGTCCTGGGTGCATGTAGACTTTTTGACTCTGATGTATTACAGAGTACTTGTGTTGCTGTCTTTCTGCAAGTGCTGCTTTTTTCTTGTCTGTGGCTTTCCGTGAGACATATCAGCTGACATCAAGAACTGATGGACTGGAGAAGCTGAATTTGATACTGTCGTAGAAACTGTAAATCCTTGTACAGAGGCATTATCTTAGGTATACTGGTGGTTTCTGTTGAAGTGTGTTATGAGGCAGTAGTCTTCAGACAACTTTTATTGAGGAGTTCCGAGCAGAAATGGCTTGAGGGAATCTGTAATAGATAACAGGTAAGAAAGAACAAAGGTACAAAAGTGAAAACTTGAAGGCTACTTTAAGGTCACCAGTTTATCTCTATTCATCCTTTTGTTAGAGTTATTATAAATCTTCCACACTTGGAAGAAAGAAAGAATGTTGAAGCTTAAGCTTGGACTGGCAATTCTTAAGGGATCTTTAATTTCTCCTCTTAAAACATTACCTCTGAGGAGTTATCTCTTCAGTCTGAATTTGCCTGACTTTTTTGGGCTTAAGTAGACTGCACAAGATGAAAACAAATTCTATTTTGGAGCATTGTCTTTATGTTGTCAAAAATCCTGTTAAATGAAAATAATACACAGATTTTTCTTTTCCTTTTCCAAACTAGCTGTGGGAGAACAAGCTGATGCAGTCCAAGGCTGTAGATGGTTTCCATTCAGAAGAGCAGCAACTTTTGTTGCAGGTGCAGCAGCAACAGCAGCAGCAGCAACAGCAGCAACAGCAGCATCACCACCATCACCATCACACGCAACCTCAGCCACAGCAGACTGTACAGCAGCAGTCTCAGCCACAACAGGTCCTTATTCCAGCGTCTCAGCAAGGTCAGACTTACTCTCTAATCTTTCTAGGAAAAGGCTCTCAAGTTAGACCAACTGCCTAGCATATTCTAAATCTAGAGCAGTATATTTAGCTGTTGGATAATTTTGTGTCTTTATGTTAAACTTTGTCACTACTTGCATCCATTTAATGGGTCAAGAGAGATGTCTTGGTGAAAAGTCTCTTGGTATTTGGCTTAGTCATATTCTTCGGAAGATTTTAGAAAAGCTGAATTCTTTGTTTTTTACGATGTGACATGTTTTCAGAATACATGACTTCGAGATTCTGTTAAAAATCCATTAGCATGTCTGTAATTTCAAGCCAATATACATATGCAGTTGACAATTTACTCATGAGGTAATAATGTCATTAGGAGCAAATTAATGAAAAAATATATTGTTGTTTAGCATAAGTGGATGCTAGGCCATGCAAAATACTTACATAACAGTCGGAGTATGTAGGAGATGGTTTTTCACGTTAGAACAAGTTTAAAGTGAAAAGCATAATGACTGGGTATTTTTCTGGTCTTAAAAGATTGCACACTATGTAGGTGTGGTGTTGAAGGTATGTTTTAGCTGGCCCTAACAATGTTGTTTCTTGTAATTATTGTGTTTTATATTCCTCATTAATAATTTAAGGGAAGAGTTACATTTATAAATAATAAAATTATAAAATATATAAAATATTATTTATAAATAATAAAACCAATTACCATTTCATTTGAAAACTAAGATAAATACTACTGCATTTTACTGCATTTATGCTGTGCAAACAAATCTGGCACCTGAGTGGAGTTTTCAGTGTCCTATTAAGATTGTGACATAAAATGTTTATCTGTGGTAGTCAGTCACAGACTTCAGTCTTTTTATCAGATGTCGTGGATCAGAACCTATGTTGTCATAGGCAGAAAAGATAGCTGTGAGTTGATTCCCGCTCTGCTCCCAACACCCCCTTGCCCCCCCAAACCCAATCGCCATACGTTTGAAACAAAAGAGAAATAGTATTACATGAACCTGTTGTTGAGGCTTTTTTTTGTCCTTAGTATGTTCTTGTGGGTTTGGGGTTGGTTTTTTTTTGGTTGTTTGGGATTGTTTTGGTTTTTCTTCTTATAGTACTTTGTATTTTGGCCAGCCAGAAATCAGTTCAGACTGTTGGGATAAAATTTATTTTGAGATTAAGACCCCTAAATACATGGGCTTCAAATGATCTGGGTGTCTCGGTTTAAGTTATAGCCAGCAGAGTGTGGAAAGTCTACTCACCAAGAGCTCTAGTGGCTTCTTAGCTGAATGGCTAAGCTTTCCCTGCACAAGTATGGGGGTCCCTGTCCTCCCGTTTGCATCTTAGGGTAGGCCTATAGTAATATACTTTAAACTGATTTATCATGGCTCAGCGTTGTGGTTTACAACCAAAATGACAATGTGGAGGCTAAATGAAATTAGGATATCAAAGCACTTTAATCATAGACATAAAATTTTACTAAATACTTGACTTTCCTGTTCTGTGGGGGAGATGGTGTAGTAGTTCCTTGCGTGACCTGGCGCAGTCCCAGAGAGGGGTCAGGATGATTGACATGGTGATTCCTGCTGTCCTGCGTGTGGTCCTGGCATAGGCCAACAAGGTTTCCTTGGGATCTTTTGCTCTACCTGGGTTCCCTGAAAGTTGGAGACATGGCCTCAGATCTTGGTGCAAGGTTGTGGGGTTTCCATCCCCAGAATCTTTTCCAGAAACTGTTATCCTCCGTTTTCTTAAGCACCCTTGTTATAAGATTGATGGAGAATACCTTGTTGATGATTAATTTGTTCAAGTTGCTTTGTCATTTTCCAGTTCACTGGAAAGTCCATAGACTTGGATGCTTTTGCACTTCTAGGTGATAAACAGGTTGTTAGCTTAGTTTAGCTGTTTCCTTTAGCACACCAAATTGTTGTTGTTTAGGACAGGCAGTTGATCATATTTTATCTGCTTCTGCTACATTAGAGATACAGTGAAGATAATGGGCCTATGCTAACAGCTAACAGCTGAGTAGGCCTAATTCAGGCTATCTGCTGCATCCTGTTAATTTACTCTTCGTCATGCAACAGTCCTTGCTTAAGTCTGTTTTAAGAATTAATCACTTTTAATTAATGGTTTTGTAGAATTCTGATACTGGACATCAGCAAGTTTATCAACATTTCACTAATGCCTTTAATTTCAGAAATGTATTTTAAATCTTGCTTTGCCTAGGGTTAGAATAGGTAACTGAAGCCCTTGAAATAAGATCTGTAAAGCCAAAATAGCTGTATTGCCTCTCAGAGCTGCTGTTGTATATTGTCTTGAGACTAAAACTTACTAAGATCAGAGACTACTCAGTAGCTGTTTTTGTTCTGAAGCTCAGCTGATGTTTGGGTGATGCTCTAAGTTATTCTGGCTTGGATGTTATTTTGGCAAAATAACTCTACAGATGTCATGAAATGCTATTTCTTGTTTGTTTGTTTCTAGCACCTCAGCAGCAGGTTATTGTGCCAGATTCCAAGCTGATACCTCACATGAATGCATCAGGCATGGTAAGAAAAGCATGAGTTTATACTTGCATACACTGTCTCATGTAAGTTATTTTGACTAAATAGTAATAACAAAGCTAGTATTAGTCATCAGATGCTTAAAAGTAATTTAGGGGACACTGGTAGAGCTGCCTGCCATCTTTCTGGTTTTTGCTGCTGCACTGATAATCTAGGAAGAGTAATCCAGGACTTCAGTTTTGATAACACTAGGACTTACCTTGATTCTCTGCTTTAAATGTGTTTAACCAAAACTTTTAAAGAGAAATTGGAGTACTGTTGGTATGAATCTGCATGATGATGTGCTCGTTGTTTACCAACACAAGAAAATTAACGGACTCAAGCATACTGTATTTGCTGAACACAAGCAAAAACACTAACTACTCTGAAACTTAAGCTTATATCAAATGAGAGATTATTTAGCAATTCACACCTTTTTGTGTGTGTCACATTAATTTGACTTACTAATTTCATAATAGCATACAAAACTGAGCCTGGTCATTTACCCTTCTCTTGCAGTGTTTATCTCTAAAGGTTAATTTTGGTTATGTTCTGTTGTTTTAAGTGCTCTGGCTTAATTAAAAAAAAATTCTTGCCAAGCAATGAAAACAACAGCTAATAGAAGTTAAATATATGGATTAAGACCAGAATTCATTATGTTCTTAGCACTTTTATGACAAAAATACTTGAAAGTACAGTCAAGGCTGCAGCAGCTTGCTTAGCTTTCCCTTCTCCCCTACCTCCTGACTTTGCTGTAGAAAATAACCTGAACTTCATTACTCAAATAGCACAATTTACCCTGAAGCTAAGAGCACATTAACATCTACATTTTTCTTACATGTTTTACAACCACTTCAGTGTGATTTGTAACTTCCCAACAGTTAAACATTTTTTTTCCCTGTCTCATTCTGTTAATTTTGTTGATGGGTATTGCAAAAATGAGTATGCCATGGTTTTAAAACTCTGCTACTGTCAAAATGTAGATTAATTGTATACTACAGAAGACTACTGTTCAGTAAATAGTCACAGAAACTATTTGCAGTTATTGTGTGTGTTTATTAACACACACGTAAGTTGATATTAAAGAATGGATCTGACAGACCTTGAATATCTTGGAAGACAGAGACTAATTTGTTTGCCTTTGGGATGTGAGGATGCAGACAAACACTTCAGTTTTGCTTGGTGATCTCTAACTTTGGCAGTTGTAACTACTACACTGACCAGCCAATACGGAGAGATCGTGTTTCTTATAAACAGAAAACATGCACTCTACCTAGTAATAAATTTTAAATCCTTTCAGCAGCAAAGAGTAATTGGCCATGGTCCTTTTACAGTGGGGAAGGGAAGGCTTTTTGATAGGCAGCTGAAGTTAGGCCCTTGAAATGGAAAAGCTTCTGGAGAAGTTCATCTCCTCTGTGAGATAAAGACTTAATGCAGATTTTTGTGTTTGAAGCTCCCATAATTGTGTTGGAATTCGGTTTCCTTATAAATTCAAATCATTACCCATTGAGAGTCTTCAGCTTTCTCTTCTAACCAGCTGTCTTGAGAGAAAAAATTAGTCATTCTGTGAACAGTCAGTACGCTGTATGCGTACATTGACTCAAAAGAGCTGTGTTAATGTGGGACTTGAAATGCAAATCGTTTACAGAATGAAGAAAAGTGCAAACCTGATTACTACTACTTGTGAAAACACGACAGGCGAACATGATTATTGCTTCAGTACCTTATGTTTCCTCAGATTTGTAGGCCCATATCTTTAGCTGCTTTGAAAAAGTGTGAGAATAATTGCCACATGAGCAATGCAGTGTTGTGCTCGATTAGTAGATTAGCAGAGAAGGCAGAGGAGAAATATTCTGTTGAGTGTGCGAATAAACCAAGGAACCATGTGGGACTGGGTTAAGATGTGATGCTTAGTAATTGTTGCTTCAGTCTTCTTATTAAGAAGGAAAATAATTTTTATGTGCAGTATAATGTGCAGCTGATGGATGCCTTCATTTCAGTAGCTGTAGAAACTTGTGTAGACGTTACAAACAGGAATAAAAAGGTACATGTTTTCAGGCACTGTGTTGTGAGATGAAACACTGGCAATGACATACGTGCTTAAAAAGCTTTTTCTTGTGTTTCAGAGTGCTGCAGCCACTGCAGCTACGTTGGCTCTCCCTGCTGGTGTTACTCCTGTTCAGCAGATACTTACAAATTCAGGTAACTGTCTTAACATTGAGATCAAACAATGGTTTTAAGGGTACTTGGGAGCGAGAAATTCTGGATTTTACTCCCTGCTATGTATTGTTAAAAAGCAGAACCTCGGAATCCATCCTTACAAGGTAGTGCAGTCTCTTCACTAGACTCCTGGACTCTTTTGCACACTGACTTGTTGGTCTTAGAAACCTTGTGCTTCTGACTTAACAGTGGTGTGGGTTAGATCCCGTGCAAGTTTTCCTGACTTCTTAGCACATGAAGCAATTACTGTCTCTTGCCTTTGCGTATTTTTGAGCTTTGTGCTGCGTGATCCAAGCACAGATGCTGGTCTGGTTATAAAAGAGCAGGATGACTTCATCTGTGACCTCAGATGAGAAATGTCTTAAGGTTTCTCATGCATGAGAAGCATGTAAATTCATATAGTGAAATTTGTAGTTTTCCTGGTAATGCTATTTTTGTTTTAGATTTACCATTTTTAAATACCATCATGCCATACATTTAGAATTTCAACAGCATTATCTGATGCTTTACATACTTCTGTATCAAGCTGTTTTAAAAGCTTGATTCACATTGTGTGGAGAGTAAAGGAAGACCTGAGAAAGCTTGTTTTCTAGAATCAGTTTCTGCTTTTGCAGAGTACTTTATCTAGTCTGCTCAGAATAATCTGGGACTTAACCTCCCTGCTTTAAACATTTGAATGTTTAATGGATACATAGTTGAAACAAAATATAAATCTAGCTGTGCTAGAAATTAAAATATTTTAGATTTTTAATTACTGCCCTATTTTGGTGTATGTTACTTGTCTTTCTACCACTAAAATCTATCTTTAGAAGCATGAGGAGTGTTCATATGTGGGAGCTAATATTTAAAATACTGTGTTGTGTTAAAGGATTAGACTGGCTTGCATATGTAAATTTATTTTTGGATTGCATATCTCCTTATTGTATTTAGATGGTAAACAACGCTATTAGTTCTTTGTTTCTGACACAGCTGCTTTTCACTGGTGAAAGTGAAACATAAATGCCATCTTTTAATTGTCATTGGTGTTCTTCCAGGAAACAAGCTTCTAAACTAAGATAATTTAAAAAGTGAATTTCTACATTTGATGAATTTTATATTTATTTTATTACAGGCCAGATCCTCCAAGTAGTTAGAACTGCAAATGGAGCTCAGTATATCATTCAACCACAGCAGCCAGTTGTTCTACAGCAGCAGGTCATACCACAAATGCAGCCCGGTGGAGTACAAGCACCTGTTATACAGCAGGTAAAGAAAAAGTTTTGAATAGGTACACTGGGAAAAAAATATAGTAATTACTAAAGAGGCTTGTATTTTTATGAGCAAAATGAAATAGAACACAAAATCAGAATGTTATATTTAAAAACAGAGTTAGTTGTGCTTTTTAAAAAGGAATAATTTTGAAATGTCTTGCCAAATTCTGCCTGGCTGCAGTTTAAAATGTCTTTTGTGCATCCCCTGATGACAGGTACATTATCCGCATAATCCTAGTTTTCATCCTTTTAAAAATGTGTCACATAAGACATGGAAGAAAATACATAAAACAAATGCACATGCCCTCCTTGGTTATTTCAGTAGTGAACACAGTATGTTTTACAAGGATTTTTGTTCAGCTGCAAGGTCAACTGTGTGTCCAGACTATGTAGGCATTGAATTTAGCGTTGTGTCATTGTTGTGTAGTTGAAGCATGAGTAACAGTTTGTACATAGTTTAAAGTTTAATGTTTCATAGAGATGGTTTAAAAATAGTGTTTTACTGGAATTTAAACATTCCTCTCCTGTGCTTGGGACTCAGGAGTGGCAGGAGTGCTAGCAGTTTTAGAATGGAAAGACAGTAGTTTTTCTTAAATTTTAGATTTTTGCAATGCAAAATGCAGACAATGAATACTGAGTAGTGAATCAAGAAGTTACGTTACTGAAGATTACATTGTGTATCTGATACAGGTGGAATGTTTGTAGCTCTTGTTTCTCTAATTAGTGCAAGTCATATTGATCTGTTTTAATTGTTTTCTCTGAGGTAGTGATGTGGTAGTTTGTTAGCAGCCACAGTACTTGCAATGATATTCCACCAGGTTTTGGCTCCTATCCCTGGAGGGATTTCCCAGCAGACAGGAGTGATTATTCAGCCTCAGCAGATCCTGTTCACAGGAAATAAAACACAAGTCATACCCACAACAGTGGCTGCCCCTACACCCGCGCAAGCACAGATTCCTGCGGCTGGTCAGCAGCAACCACAACAACAACAGGCACAGCCACAAGCACCACTTGTTCTCCAAGTTGATGGAGCAGGGGATACATCATCTGAAGAAGAGGAAGATGAGGAAGAAGACTATGATGATGATGAAGAGGAAGATAAAGAAAAAGATGGGGGTGAAGATGGCCAAGTTGAAGAGGTAAGTTTAACATGATTTCAGAAGACGTTCTTGTGTTTTGTTGTTGGCTTTTTTTTTTTCAATATTTGAAAGAAAGCTATATGCTTCAAATAATACTATATTACAATAAGTTTGAGAATGTAACTTTTATCCTTATACTTCAAGTTCTTTATTTCCCATATTGAAGCTGTGGAAACTGTGTGTTAGCAAAGCACCTTAAAATTCAGATGGGGAAGGTGGGAGACACAGATAAAACTGTTAGTTGTTTCGAATGCCCTTTTAAAAACTTCAGCAGTAATATTTGTGCTGTTATGGAGAGGTCCGCCATGAAATTAGGAAACTTTCAAAAGCAAAGACATAATGAACTCCACTTGGGACCGAGTGCATACAAAAGCAAGTTGTTAGGAAGATTTACAAAAGGGACAGCGTATATTTTATTCACGGAGCGGACCAGTAGCTGGGTCTCACCTGTATCTCACTGATTATTCTATAGCTTTCTGTTACACTAGAACAAGCCTGAGAACTCAAATTGGATTGTAAAGCACCTTCTAGAACATACATGACCCTGATTTAATGAAATCAGGAGATAGAAGCAAGAGTGAGTATTCTTTGTAGCTCGTTGCATTCTTAACAATATGTGCTTAATTTAGACTTCAAATTTGCTTGGTTTCAGACTTGAGCCAGCGATTCTTGGTAAGTTTTGGTGTGTTGCACCCACAAGAATAAGAAACTTGAAAAAATCGTGAGAGGGATACTAATAAGATTAAAATATCATTATTTAAATCTCTGTCAGGAAACTTCGTACCCCCTAAATCTGTCCCAAAAATGCCTTTTGAACTGTGAGATCACTTCCAGTTTTCTGCAGCCTTTCCAATTATTTTAAGATTCCATTTAAAATGCCAGTATGAGGAGCATGTGTAGCATTTCAGCCATGCATTATACAGAGGTAAAACTTCTAATTTTTATCAAGGAGTTAAGGTGTACTACAGAAAATCTGATTTAAGTGGTATCTAACAGTATTTTTCTGTTACAACTTAAAGATAGGGTTCACATCACTTTTCCATTATATTGATCAGCACTGATGTCCATTTGAAGGTTTTAATAGTTGCCGTATTAAGTATAGGTCATCATGATTAAATCTTAAATGCTCTTTAATAGTGCCTTTATGCTAGCATTCCTCTGGAATTTTTTTTGTATTCCAAGGTTTTATCAGCATTATCATCTTTATTTTTGCTACCTTATTTTATCAGCAGTTACTTAATGAGTGACCAGTTCCTTAAAGCTTTTTAGTCACTCAAATATAGTGTTACTTCGGAAGAAATTAGGACCTCTAGCACACCTTTTTCTTCTCTCACTAACATCTCCCCATTCAGTTTATATACTTGAAGTGGGAGGATGAGGATTATGCAGAAGACTTCAGAAAAGTTGCTTTGTGTTTGTTAGAGGTTGTTTTGGCTTTTAAAATGTTTGTTATTTACATGAGATGGAAAGTAACGCTCCAAATTTCTGTGGGAATGGAGTGTTAGAAGAAAAAGGAAAAAAATAAAGTCATTTCTAAGGGACATGAAAACATATTCTAGAAGATTTGGAGAAATTTTGTATGTATCTATGCAAGATCATCTTAAAGCATCTTGTTTTTCTCTTCCTGTAAAAACTTTCTACGTGCGTTGAGGTTTGTCTCTGTGGTACATCAAACCATAAGTCATGGAATTGCATGTAGGGAGTGATGTGACTGATGTTGCCTTTCCACTGCTTAGATGCTTTAGGAAAACAAAAATCTGCATAGTGATACTTTTTTTTTTTTTGTGAAGACAAATTCCAAGCACCAGAACCTTTACAGTAAAGGAGCAAGAATGGTTGTGGTGACAAAAGGTTGCAGTGGCCAGGATGTGGCCTGGACACAAGTTCCAGACTAAAATTGGTAAGGACATCTCCTCAGGATGGAGGGCAGGAAGGGAACTGTGTGTACATCAGCCTTCTGGAAAGCCTAATATTCCCCATGCGTTTTATGTCCTCTAGTTCATAGACAAGGCTGTAGCCTTGTGTGAGTAATCAAAGCAACAGTGTTATTCTTACTAAACAACATAACTTTGTGCTGTGTGTCTTTCAGGAGCCTCTTAACAGTGAAGATGATGTGAGTGATGAGGAAGGACAAGAACTGTTTGATACAGAAAATGTTGTTGTGTGCCAGTACGATAAGGTAATCTCTACAGAACAGAATCCAAGAATTCTACTTTCTCTGCTCTTCTTCCTATCAAGTCATAATTTTTATGTAATATCTTTGTGACTGTTAAGTACAGGTAGATCTGCAAAAATTATGTGAGTGGTAATACAAGAATTAGCTATTGCTTGTTTTTAAAACAGGTTTGTGTGACGTGTTTGTACTAAACTTGATAATGAGTAAAGCTTTTAGAAAAATTGGGTTGCATTGTTCTTTTTTTACTTCATTGTGTCTTTTTATGACCTTGAAGAGAGAGTCAGTCCTCTGGGCTCAGGAGGAGTGAGCATTTGTTTGGAAGTTTGTACATTTGTGATGGGCGTGAAGGAAGAAGCAGTCATTATGGTTTTGGCTTGTGGAAAGGTGTTCCGTGATAGCTAAAAATATCTTTCCTGGTGACAGAATAGTTATCAGAAGGATGATCAGAGCTATTTGTAACACAAGTAAACCTTCAATTATTAAGCAGCATGGCAATGTTCTGCAATAGTTCATGTACGTTTTTGACCCTTCTGAACACAGAGCTGATGTTCCCATGAAAAAGTCTTAGAACATTGAGATCTCATTCCTGATTTGTATTTGTCAACTCAAACCCATTTTTTCTATCGATGTAAGTTGGAATTGTTGTTTCCATCATTACTACTTATATATACATTGAATACTACCATTGTTTTATTACACCGTGAGTTAGGGCAGTACTATAGTTCTGCAACTCTTCTTCAGTAACTGTTCTTTTGTATCATCAGTGATGTTTTGTAATTTTCCAGAAGATTAGTGAGTTCTTAAACGATGCAGACTCTAGCTAGCACACATCTTTTCTGGAATTATCTCATTTCACTGTAAAAACAGTGTTCTTACCCTTGTTTTCCAGTCTTTATGCAGTTGTTTATTCATCTTAGGACCTTCCTTCTAACCTTACAGCTCAAATGCTTCTGATGAGGGATTTTTGTTGAATGCCATTTAGAAGGACAAGTGGAATATATAAGCCAGAGCTTTGCTAGTTCATTTATTTGCTGTTGCCGCTGACTTTTTAGCTTAAAGTGAGCACGACCAAACAATAGTAGTAATAATTGAGTGCTATGGTCATAGCTATTCTGTTGCTACTTTATTGTTTGTTTCTACAGCACTAATAGTAAATTATAAGACTTGCTGTCCTTGATGGAAATTGAAAAGTTGCAATGCAATTTCCTTCTTTTTATGCCTTTTGTAAAACTTAGCATTTTTTTAGATCACCTAATTACATTTTTATGCTTTATCTGCAAAAGTTTATGGTCCTCTTTTCTCTTTTAGACAGCATTTCAGCATTCAGAAAGATTTTTGCTTCCTTTGAATATCTTGTTGTCTTACTGCTGTGGTGGTCTTTTGCTCTTTCTGATTCCCTTCTTGATAGATGGCGGGTATTTATCTGCTCTGTGCTTACCGTATGGGGGGGTATTTTGTTGTTTTGTTCTGGTTTTTTTAGGTGGGTTTTTAAATTTACTTTTCTAACTTTTGGCTGCATTTCATTCAGTTTCCTTTAGTTTAGAACATAAATTTAGTTAAGCATTCTTCTAGTGTATTTATTGACCCCTGGGAAAACGTTTGTCTGATGTAGTTGCTGTTAGTCCTGCTGATATTTTCTGATTTAAGCCCTGCACACTGTCTTGAACCAAGGGAAGAGTTGTGTGTTGTGTGGGTTCATGACTTAGCTTCTTAATGAAGTAGGACTTGACTGCATAGTATCTAAACCAGCCTCCATGCTGCACACTGATATTTACTCAGTAGAGACTTCCAGAGCTACAACTATTTCTTGTCCTTGTATCTTCTCTGATCTCCTTCACCACACTGGTAAACCTGCTTCCTGTAGTCAGGTAGTATTTGGGCATGAGGAAAGAAGAGTTACTTCTGTGTGGAGTATTTTTTAAAAGAGAATATGAATAGAACTTGTTTTATTCTTTGTAATATCCTATGTCAACAGGAGTACCCATTATAATCTGAAAATCCATTATGTCACAGGCTCCCATATAAGGACTCCCAGGGGAGCAAGAATGGATCTTAAAAAAAAAAAAAAAGATTCTTGTTCTAGTATTTCTTTGGTTGTTGCAAATAGCTGTACTGATCTTCCAGCTTAATCTTGCAATTTCTTTTAAACCAAGCCTTCAAAAGGCCAGTATTTTAACTGGGAAGACTATATGTTAAAGGTGAAGCTTCATGCCATCATCCCTGATACTGGAGACGTTACTTTTTTCACTTGACACTTTATTTACGATGAGAATTGGACTGTAAAGTACCTACATCAGTTGAGAAGTTACAGAATTTAAGACTTGTGCATATATCCTACATTGGCTTGTGTGTTTGGTACCATAAGAGATTTTCAGACTGAAAACCTTGTAAGTAATCCACTTGCCTTCTAACCACAATTTAATTTTTGGAAACCCAGAGTCAGACTCCAGTATTAGCAGGCTTATTCAACTTTCTACCTCTATCTGTCTATACATAACATATCAAATGACCTTTCTTGCAGAACAGTGTTTAGACAAGAGGTGCAATTAATGAAACAGTGTTTGACTTTTTCAGGGCTGGTTTAAACTATCTTTGATTATGACAGTCACAAAACTCCATTTGAAAGCTAGAAATCCCCATTTCAACCACTGTAACAGAAAGACTGAAGTTTTAATCAGATCAAAGCAGCACAGGTGGATATACCTCTCTTCTTTCCCAGCCACCTCTAAAAATGCATTATGTGCTTTGGATTTTGGAATGCCTCTGTGCTTGTGTGCTTTTGTGACAGTTCCTGTTCCTGATTTAAAAAATGAGAACAGAAAATATTTCTATATGCAGAATTAATTTTGTTTATCATAGCTAAATGCAGAATTGATTTTCAAGGTATTTGTAGTAATTTAGTAATGTATGCTAACAGTTCTTTTCATTTTTTTCTTGCCCTTACAATTTACTTGCACATTACCTATTGCTGATGCAGAGTAATAGTTCAATTTTTTTTTCCTGTTTTTAGATTCACAGAAGTAAAAACAAATGGAAATTTCATCTCAAAGATGGCATCATGAATCTTAACGGAAGAGATTATGTATTTTCCAAAGCCATTGGGGACGCAGAATGGTGAAGTTTTAAAAGACAAAAAAAACTCCCTGTAAAAGGAAGAAAAATAAAAAGCAGGAAAGGCTGAGACTTGGACGTGTACTCCTATCAAAATGTGTATCTGCACATCAGAAATAAACAGTAAACAAAAGTGTTGGAACAAAAGTAAAATGTGGCAACAAAGACACTACTTCAGATGAGCAAGCCATGGACTGTAGCAGCTATAGCATTGTCTGGGAGCTGGTTTTGTGTGTTAGGAATACCTTAATTATCAATTCTACATACAGGTACCTACAGCTGGTATTTAGCATGTAAGGCTTTGTTCCCCCTCCCTCCTCCCTCCCTTCTTCCCTTGATTTAAGATTTTAAAATACTTCTTCCACTGATTCAAGGAACTCTTCCCTTTGATAGATTATTAATCTGAAAATGCTTGTTGTGTGTACAAATCTTTGCTTTGAACACTTCCTTTTGGTAGTGAGGGTGGTCAGAATGTTACTTAAACTGCGTGCAAGCTTTGTACAGAAGGGTAAGAATTAAGGTGTTAAATTTTAAATAACATGTATAAGGAAAATATTTTTAATTCTGATATACTCTTTAATTATTATATCTATTTGTTGTTTTCAATTCCTCATAAACAGGTTGTTCCTAGCAGTTACAAAATGGTAAAATGATCATTTATATTTCAAAATTATTTTAATTTCATGTAAGTGATACCTTTTATTTAGAGCTGTATTTTTTAAATACTAAGCACCTGTAGCTCCCCACCATGAAAATCTGATTGCGTAACTTGTTAATTATATTCCTGCTGTTTGGTGGTTCAGCATCACTAAACTGAAATGAGTAATACAGTTTCCACTGACATTTTTTTAAAAAAGGCGTTGGAGACCTTTCAAATCAAATGTGTAGGTAATGGCATAATAGATGCATTCCTTCACGTACTTACTGTGTATGTTAGTCCAGACGTCCGCGGATAATTCAACAGACCACAAAAATGACTACATTTTTAGTATAGAAGATGACATAAAAATTCTAACATCCTGGCTGCAACTCTGTTAGTCAAAGATCTGCTTTACTAAAAGTATAGCCATAAGTTACCTGCAGCAGTTAATCTCTCTGAAGTATCCAGGTGGTGTGTAAAATCATGAAGAGAGCTGCACAGCTTTGAGAACACAAGTTTGGTTAAGAGTATCTTTAGGCTGTCTTGGTAACAGAAAATCAAGCAGTTGGATGCATTAAGCCTTGTGTAGTCACTTTTTCACTCACCTTTTCCAGAGGTGTGGTTTTGTGGTGGGGTTTATTTTTTTTATATTTTTGTGAAAAGCAACAAGGTTGCTCCCTGCTGCTTCCCTTCCTCTTCCAAGAAGTGAACACCTTTTCTTCATACATAGGTTGTTCTTGCAAGCCTTGCTTTTGGAAATGCAGTTACGTTTGAACAAGGAGAGGGAATGGGTGTTATACTTGAGAAACTGTTGAGAAAGGGATGTTCATGTGGCTCACCGTTTAAAAAAACCCAAATTGTTTCATTGGGTGCTTGGAAAGATGATGAAAAAAGGGCACAGCGGAGATAATTTTAACTGAATTGGGAAACTCTCAGAAACACACATTTGAGCCATGATCTCTGACCTTTTTTGGCTTGAGAATGAAATTTTAAAACATTTAACAGTCATAAGTGTATTTTAGCAGTAAATAACAACTGCTCTGATTTACTTGCCTCCAAGTGCATTCATACTCTCAATAGTATGTAGAAAACTCAGAAGACATTGTGAAGAGGGTTTTTTTCGCTGTGATTTTGTACACCTGTGCTTTCACTGATAAAGAGTAAAACTGCCTGTTGGCTATGTCCTAGAGCCATACGGTTGTTAGTAAGCCATCTACATAATAAGCTTTATGAAAAGCTAGTTGATGGTTCTTCTAATTCATTCTTAAGTAATGGAATCGTCATTTAGAGTGCATTTTTGGCTTGGGGCATCAAGGTATCCAAAACTGATGAATATTTGCTTTTTTCTGAACAAAGCAGGTTTGTGGGGTTTTTTTGTTTGTTTTTTTTACCACTGTTGACACTTCTATGTACAACTGCATTGAAATCAGTAATATACCTTCCCTCACCTTTTCCACAGCTGTTACCAGTAAGTCTTAAGTAGTAGACTTCAGAAAAACTCCCATAACGCTGCACAACCAAACCAATAAAAGGAAGGAAAAAATCCTTTTAGCTATAGATTCCTGTTTATACTACTGGAACCCAGATTGCTTGTACAACACTTTTTCATACACTTTAGTGATTTTTTTTTTTTTTTTTTCACCTACATACATATACTAGAAGCTGCATAGCCTTTTTATTTATTTTTAAGGGTTAGCAGAACTTTAAAGGTAACTTAAGTGTAGCCTATTCTGAAGGATGTTAGAAGCTTTCTGAACTTGCACAATCTCTTGCAAGCTAATTACATGGTATGCTTTTCAGATAAGAAGTTTTGTCTTCAAGTACAAATACCTGTGAAGTTTTCGGAAAGCCAGTCAAACATGAACATACCAAACTGTGCTCTTATTGCTACATCAAGTGTTCCTTTTTTTAAATCAAAAAGCATGTTTTAATTTCATTTTATTGTAGCAGCTTGCTGTAAGAATGTAGTTTGCTTAATTTTATTATTGTACTTGAATTTTTAATCGTGGTTTTAACATGTAACTGAACAGACCATTTCATTAGGTTCCAAAGAAACCATTCCTTTCAGAGAGCAAGGGATTCCCATGTTCATAGTTCATAAATGATTTCCCCCCCGCCCCCCGTCTTGGAAACAGGTTGGTTGGTTGGTTCCCTCCCCCCTCCCCCCCCATTTAAATAGTTCAGTATTATGGAAACAATTAATGATTTCAAGAGGGCTTATGTTAAAATTTGCACAGATAATGGAGCACCTTTTTATGATGGAAGAAATGGGGAAAGATAATTTCATCATTATAACCATGATGGCTGATGGAAACTCGTAAAGCAGCTGGGCAAAATTGGGAGTCTTGTGCCTTTTCAGTTTGCAGAATACCTGTTTTGCCAGTATGACTTTTTAGTCCTTGGAGAGAAAATTTCCTGCAGTGCTTCAATCAGAAAAGCAACTTTTTTTTTTTTTTCCTCTAATTCTGTTGGGTTTTAGAGTGTGCAATCATTTTAAAACATCTAAGTTGAAAACAAATTGAAATATGTTTTCTGTAAGGAGGTAATAGAGAATTTAGTCACATAAGGAACTTTATATTGGACTATTTAAATAAATACGTTTTTATTCCCCCTCAGTTGCTGGTTAGCGACAAGATTTCTTTGAGGCTTCATACTGCTTGTTCCTGCATTGTACTCACAAGTTGCATTTGAACACCATTCGATTTTCTAAGCGTGATTTAAAGTGGTAATTGTGGTCCGAGTTTATTTCCAAGAATATGATGCGTGATTCTGAAGCACAGTTTCTAGAAAAGAGCGAAGAACATATTGTGTCATGTAACATTTTTTATAAATGTTTTTTCTATTTCTGCTGCACATTTAGGAGTGTTAAAGTAAACTTCATTGAGTCTGTGAGAATAATTCCACCACTTGACAGTTAGCAGTAATTATGTCATCGCATAACACTACCAGAGTAAAATTTCTTAATTCCAGTGAAGGAGTTAGAGACCTTGTTAACCAAAGTTCGTTTTGATTCAATCTCTTTGATTTGTAAAAGCTCCTTTTAGAAACAATAAAGCCTCCCAAAATTTCGCCCAAAGCAAAAGCTTTCTAATCGAATGCTGTAAGATGTCCAGAAAGTGAACATTGGTTTTAGGATAATGCGTAGTGGATTGATACTGGGCTGCCTTAAACAGCATTGTGGGGTTTACTGTGTGCCACCCCACCCACACACCCCCAACCGAAATTAGACTTCTTTTTAGACTTTGGGATTAGTGACTATACAAGATGAAGAAACTTGCATATTGTTCTGTATTGGTGTCTGGCATTTAAAGTCTCGTTTTCCCATTGCTGTGGTTGGTTGGGAAATGTATAAAACCCAGTCCATTGGTTTCCCTGTTGTCTACTTTTTTCAGGCAGTTCATGCAGTGTATCTTTTAATTATTATTTGGTGGATTAGACATTGTGGAACAAAAGGAGCTTTTTTTGACAGGAAGAACTACCTTGGGTTAGCTATATGTACAGTCATCCAGTGAGACATGTTCCAGAGTGCATAGGGTACCAATAGATTATGGAGTGGGGGAATATCCTTTTTTGCTGTTCTGAGCTACTATTGTCAACTGCTGTTGTACATATACTGTTATGTGTAAGGGGGTAAATATATTTATTATGTTTGTAAAATTCATTCTGTACAATTGCAGATCAAGGTTGCTCCTCTGTGATATACAGGATATTATGTTTCAAAGGCCATGCTTGGAATACGATTAGAGAACTTAGTATTTTGATGTACTAAGACCTATTTTAAGTTTAATATTTTGCCTTTGCAAAAACTTTAATTAAAGATGTTATTTAAAAATGTTTGCCACTTCATTTACTATCTTGTATGTGCATTTGTTTAATTTGAGGCTTAATGACTACTATGTAATAACACTGAAGATTCTGAATTTGTCTTCATCACACGCAGGTAACTTCACTGTCACCTACTTGTTGAGTTTGCCTTGTAAACTTTACATTTAACATTATCACAGTGTTACAAAAAAGTCACGTTTCAATCTTGAGATCAGACTTCCATATTTATTTAGGAATTTTTCTCCCTATGGTAACTTGAAACTTAGGTCCTGAGAGAAGCTTGGTTGAATAACTTGGTGTGCCATTTGGAGGTTAGTCCTGCAAATGGAAATGCAAGATGATATCGAGCAGTAAAATGCAGAGTTCTTGGCTGATAGCTGCCTGATCAGAGGTTTCATCTTCATCAGTGAAAGTGACTTGACAGAATTGCTTTCTAGTGTCAGCAAGTGATCTTCTTCGTTTCTAGATAAAAGCAGTCAGTATCTTGAGACATGACTTGTGCTTTATTTTGAAACCTAAATTTTGAACTTGAAATTTTAAATATAATTAGAAAGTAAGCTATAGGCTACACTGCCTGTATGAGGGGCTGTGTTTTGGAACGTGGTGATTTTTAAGGAATCTTTTTGCTATAGTGCCATAGAGGTGCAGCAAACCAAGAATCAGAAGGAGTGGTGTGCTTTTGGTTTTGTTTTTCTAATAGTCGAGGGCTTTTTTTCCCCTAATACTTTTCTTGCCTTCCAGCCCTCAACACTTGGGCAGGTCTAAAAAAAATAGTACTGCTTTGGAGAGGTTGTGGAGTCTTCTCTGGAAATACTCAAAACCTGCCTCAATGCGATCCTGTGCAGCCTGCTCTAGATGTACGTGCTGTAGCAGAGAGGTCCCTTCCAATCCCAGCATTTTGTGCTTTGCCCATAAAGTTTGTCCTACGTGTCATCTTGAGAGGCACTTGGAGATGATTCTGGATAAATAACTATCAGAAATTGTTTTACTAAAAAAGATCATTGCTGTGTGAGCTTGCATACCATGTAAGAAAAAACAGCTTGGAAAAATAGTCTGTTGTTCTGGCCAAAAATATTTTCAAAAGGACCTTGAAAAGAAGAGGGAAAGCAGAACACTGACAAACTAGTAGCAAACTCAGGTTAAAACACAAACAAAGCTGGAGCTCATCCCTTTCAGGAGAGATAAGGACATTATAATTATGAATGTTAATTATGGTCTCCCAGGATTTTTTGGGGGGTTTTTGTGCAAAATCATGTATATTTAAAAATACCTATTTCTTTTCCTGTAAGTTTTATTTCTTTATGGCTTTATTATTTTAATTGCAGAGGTATGAGAGGATAAGAATCCTGGGATATTAACATAGCTTTCTGTATATCCCCATTTAGTTTCAAGTACACGATTCCTTACAGCTTGTCCTAAACTTTATCAGCTTTGTATTTTGTTTTTTCTAACCTAGGATGTCATTTGTAAAATACTGATAAAGACTTGCCACCTGTTTTTAGAGCAGACTGTGTCACTCTTTATTCAAACTATTTTTTTCACCACTAATGGGATTATACCAAAACCACTCTGATCCTTTCAGAAGCAATGACATCTATAGTACAGTCAAATGGACTGCATCTGAACTACTTTTGACCTTCAGTGTGGGTATGTAACATTCCAAAAACTATTTTTTATGACTATTTCTTCTTTAGAGTGAGGACTTTCACGAATATTTTTGTGTGGAATGCCTGTGCAATTACATCTTTCTACATAGTATAAATTTCTGTGTCTTTGCATGACCTGAAAGAGGGTTGTCTGAAATAATCAAGTAATACAGAGAGAATAAATTATTGAAAATAGAGCTTTGCATTGCAAATGATACTGCATTGCCCATTTGCTTCTATAGGTCAAAAGCCCCTCTTTGAAAATGGATATTAGTGAGTTGGTATTTTAAAATGCCTTTTTAGTGATAACTATTTTTAAAAATACATAGCCGGGTGTATTTGATTTATGCTTTCTTGTTTTCATTTTCACTTTTAGTTCAGTATTGTAAACAAAGTTACTGAAATTGAAAACAGCAAGTGTTTAATTTGGGTAAGTATATTTCAATAACAAATCCAAAGCAGAGACTGTCATTAAATTGTAAAAAAAAAAAAAAAAAAAAATCTTGTAACACAAAAGCTGTGTTACGTGTGAGCATGTGATGCTGTCAAAGTAGAAATGCTTTTCCTTTGCTAGAGGTACCAAATGAAGCAGAACTGCACTGCAGGCAAGCCCTCTAGATGTCTGGAACAGAAGACACGTTTGAATCCCAAGAGAGTTGAGATGCTGCCTCACAAGTGCCAGATCTGACAGGATTTAATGGCAAGGTAAAAAAAAACACTTTCTAGCTGGTGGTGGAGAAAATGTTTGGACTAGCAAAATAAGGAAGGCAGACTTTTCTGCCAAACCACCTGGCTTCCTAATTTTTCCAAAGGCTTATTCCCATTTCTCCTAGGAATCCTGCTGCAAGGTCCCAGCCGATAGGGCTCGCTGTGTCTTGTGCCGTACCAAGGTGTTGAGGATTTCGTACAGACCTTTCCCCTCAGAGGAACAACTGGCTGACACCTGGTTGGCTGTCTGGATTCAACAGGTATTGTATTCTGGGAAACAGTGTCCTGGGGAGTACAGCATTTCTAAAGGGCATGTGTCACAGACCTTTCCCCCTGGAAACTCTGTTTGAAGGTTTTGTTCTGTCTTGGGTTGCAATTTTTCAGAAAACTTGAATTTTTGCAGGATGGAAGCTCCTTCTGAGCTAACCTTGTTTGAGCTTTCAACAAGTAAAAGCATTAGTGTTGGGGATACGATTTCTGACACGCAGACTGAATTTGTCTGATTATAAAAAGTAGTTTTAAGACATTGAAGCAGCATCTAGTAACATTGTATGTATGTGTAGAGTTGACAAAATACTTGATAAGTGTGGTGATACCAATGTTAAAAACTGGCTAGTGAAAGAAGAAATGTATGCAGACACTTCTGCATATATTGCTTAAGCTGATTTTAGAGAGGTCAGCGGGAAAGTGGAGCAGTTCTTAATTTTAGCAGATCAAGTTGCTGTTCATGCTTGTTCAGAATATCTTCTGGCTTTCATTTTCTGTTCTAAGTCTTTGTCATATCTTTAAACAGCTTTGTAATTGCTTCCTGAGGTTGCTGTGTATATGTTGCCGTGTAGCTTAGATAATAGTGGGAAAGTGAGGTACTTCAGGAAATAAAGAATGGGGTTTCCTTCATGGCACAGAAAGGAGACATAAAGAAGATCTGGAAAGAGGGAACTAAAAGACCACAAAGGATAAAGATAAAAAGAAGGTAGACAGCCTTTTAAACAAAAATACCGGGTTGTCAAAAGACAAATACAAAGTGTATGTAAGGAATAAAAAAACTCCAGCCCCCCCACCTCCCCCCGGACTTCTCATGGGAAGGTGCATCTGCTGGCGTGTCAGCCACCCTTCCTAATTTGCCTGTTATCAATACACTTGTTGGTTTGTACTGACATCATTGCTGGCTTTTAATGGAAATCTGTAGGTGGCTAAAAAAAAAAGCTGACCTGTTGTTTCTGCAGCTCCCTCTAGGCAGCAGCAGTAATCCACATATGATTTAGGGAATTCTTTCGTTACAGTCAAACTGAAACCAACGTTGTACATGCAGCCCAAATACAACCTGCCTGCTGCCTGGTATTTCAGTGCTATCATGCATATACCACTCAGCAACAAGCCGTGGAGAAGACAGACGTTCAGACATTGCCTCAGAATTTGCAGTGGTAATTTTTTTGTTAAGACCCGTGTTACTACTTGGATTTGATTTGTTGCAGCTTTGCTTTCACAAAAGATAGGAAGCGCCGTCATTTTTCTTCACTTTTCAAAGAAAAGCTGCTGTCGTTTCAGCTGAAACTGTTCAGCTCTAAGACAGGCAGGGTTTGGTACTTGAGCCAGTTACCAATCTCAGTGTTTGCAACAGGGAGACTCTCCTTGTCAGTGGAGCAGGTGTTACAAAAAGTATCACGGTAAACATGCAACTAACAGCCCAAGAATTCCAATTACTTTGTAATGACTGTTTAGTAAGCTCTTGGATATGGGTTGTGAATGAAGTTCACAACAGATTTTATTCCTTAAGAGACAAGAAAAATAGAGGACCTGGAGGAGACTCCTCATCACAGCTGTGTAGTGAATAGCTGACAACCAAAATGTGTGCTCCTCCTCGTCTAATCAACAAACCTTCATGAGCTTTTATCTGAACTGTGCAGATGTGCTACAGTAGGGTATGACTTCAGATGACCACACATACAAGGCTTGATATTGCATATAACCAGGACAGCACAGAAAGCTCCTACCCGAAAAGTAGGCTGAGATTCAAGTTGATTTGTATTAATCCTGCAGAAGTTTAAGCTCTTGGAAGGATTAAGTTCAGGATGGCACCGATGAGGTCTAAGTCCTGTACTACAGTTGATGAGACTTTTTCCAGTGTTTGGAATAGTTACCTAATCTTTTCAGGGTGGAAAGTAAGGACTAGCAGTTACAAAAATCACAAATTTCCATAGGATTGGTATCTTGTCTAATCTGATAACCTGGTAATTTGGGGTACTGTGGCAACTGATACCAGTGTGTGTGCATGGGAGATCAGGTGTGGGATTGGGATAGGAAGTTAGAACTGATGGGTTCTGCTGAGGAAACGTGGTGTGTATTGACCTTGTAGAGTCTCCATTTGTTCACTTTTCCCATAATGACTTCTAGAAACAAAAATAGTGTCAGATGAAAGTGACTAAACAGATCAAAAATATTTCAGTTTTATGCAGATGTGTTATTGAACCAGTGTGAATTCTAGGTTAATGGTGCTGTTGGAATCTCTTGGTGTGCGTCACTAAGACCTCTTAACCATCTTCTGTTCCAGGGCATAATGATGGCCCTTCAACACCTTGTGTCTTAGCCCACAGAGCCTACATCAAAATGCAGTATGATGTCATGTTTTCAGAATTCCTGCCAAGGAGGAGGGGAGTACATAATGGAAAGGCACGATATCCAACTAATTTTATGCCTCACTCTGTCCAGTTTTAATCAACCCAGAAACCACTTGACTACTGAGTGATTTTAGTGAGGATGCCTGGCATCTGTTAGAAAAACAATACAGATTATGCTGTTGCTACTCATCAGCCTGCCCAAACAAACCTGGAATGGAGGGTTTGGTTCATTTTAGCATATAAGCATAGGATGTCTGCTCAAATCAAACTTTAAGTAAAGAGCTTTTTGGTACAGATATTTCCAAAAGTTATGCTGTGAGCATTAATATTTAAATTGTCCGGCAAGAAAGGAAACAAAAGTTTATTTCATTTATGTCAATAAACCGAAATGCTATGGTATTGATTAGAAATTTACCTTTTATTACTTGTGGTATTTTCAGATTCCAGGTTACCATAGCAGGGTATACTTTACTTTGACTATAGCTGACCTGTTGCAGATAGTGTCATCTAGAAACACCTACTGCCTACTCAGTCCAAAAAACCACATCTCTCTATGGGTTGAGAGAGGGAGGAGGCTAGCAGAGGTCAGCTATCGCCTGTTTAAAAACTCAGAGAAAAAAATCTGCTCAGAGAAAGTTTCAAGTTGTCATGAGTATAGCTCCAACTCAATTTTACAGCTTTTTTCTGCAATGTCTGAGAATGAAGAAATCTTTCATAGTGTATATAGTACCAACAGAATCACAGAAGTTTATGTAGAGAAAATAATGGGATTCTCTACCACCCCGAAACCCCTGTTCTCCCATCTGAAATCTCAGAGCCATCTGAAGCCCTGCAGAGTGATAACATTGGCTCTTCACATTTCTGTGCAGGGTTTTGAGAGAAGGCTGCTAGCCTCTTCCTTTTCACTTGAGCCATGAGGTCAAATCCATTGAGGTAGTGCTGTGAACACGGGATATGCTCTTCTTCACTCAGCTGGAATTTTTAATCTGCATGGGCTCTGTGGTCAGGCCTATGCAGGAAGGTGCAGTTGATGCTGTCTTGGCAGGTGAACTGCTTAAGCGCAAGAAAAGTGGCTGCCATGGAACAGACCAAAAGTCCATCTGTGCCAGAATTCTGACTGTCATAGCTGCTAATGGTGTGTGGTGAGCAGAACATGATAAAAACTAGCAGGTATGATACGCTCCCCAGATGCTCCCTCCCATCTGCCTTGTATTTGCATTTCAGAAGCATCCTGAGACAAATTCTGTGGTGTTAGTATCTTTTCATGGATTTCTCTTCCATGAATTCTCAATCTCTCTGTAAACCCATGTAAACTTTATTACTCATTGCAGCCTTCGGGTAACTGAAGTGCAGTAACTCAGCTACTCCTGCCTGCTCGTGACTTCGAGTTTGTCATCTCCCTTCTAGTCCAAGGGGTCCTACTTTAGTGATTCCTTAGCTATAACTATCAAGCATTTCATTCTTTGCTACCCTACTCTGAAACTTTTCTAGGTTTTTTTTTTTCTGTTGCATAGGTAAAAGCTGCATTATTCAAGGTGCAGATTTATACAGCGATAAAATAATTACTGGTTCTTTCCCCATAATATAATTTGATTTGCTGTTTTGATCTTCAGGAAGCATAAATGGTATTTTCATGGACTTACCTACTGTACCTTTAAGATCTTGTTCCTGAATTGGGGTTGTCAGCTCAGAGCACATCATTTAAGATGTCAGTTTGTCCTTTTTACTACGTATATTGCTTTATATTTTTCTGCACTGAATTCCTCTTGCCAGTCATTCAGTCTTAAGAAGTCTTCCTACAGTTCTTCATAGCTGTTTCTCTTACTTCTCTGAATATCTTAATATTATGGCAAACTTTGTCATCTTACTGTTACTTGTTTTTCCAGATCTCTTATGTACATACTGAACAGCATAGGCCTCCTAGAAAGAGCTGTATATTCCTTGTCACTTGTTGACCCATTGGATTTCCTTCTTGCCTGTGAGCTCAGTTGTCCTAGCTGATGCCAGTTGGCATTTACAATTGAGAAAAAGCTTCCCTTGCACCCTAAAACTTCATGTGGGGAGGGAAGTACAATTACAGGCAGTGGCACAGATACTGAAGTCAGCTTTTTTGGGACTGGGAGAGTATGTCAAGAGTTAATGGGTATTTGAGCACTTTGACATTTTTCAGCAGTTTTTTCCCAGGTAATGAAAGGATCTGTATAACAAAGATAATCACCTCCCTCCAGTGAGAATTACTGAATATAAAATTTAGCAGCATAAATTTTGGCAAATATAGGACAAGGGATATTTGCTCTGAGGGAAGATCTGGTGGGAGTGAGGGATCTTCTGTAGTGTTGCATATAAGCAGATTCCTTTAGTTATTGAGGAGCTCCTGCAGCAGAGTCTCTCCACCACACAAACTTCTTACTATGCAAATGTTTTCTCATGAAGTACCCAATCCTTAGTCACTGTGGCTGTCACATACACATTAGATTTAAAAAGAAGAATGGAAAAGATCAGATTCTGGATTCAATCTTTTGAAGAGGACCTCGTGGCTGTTAGGTAATTATTCTGATTGTCTTGAATGTAATTAATTATGGTTTTGGAACCCCAGAGCTCAGCAGTGCTACTACTGTTCCTTTCTATCCCTGCTGCATTATTAGAGATGGCCATTTAGGCCAACCTTTTCCCAGCTAGTTGTGGGGGAAAAACCCAGAACCTCTGTCAAAGTGTGTCATGTGATCAGTCTTTTTGGCTGTAGGCCAGCTAAGGAGAACAATGAAGTTGAGTGCAAGAGAAATAGTATTAACTTCTTTCATACAAAAAAAAATTTCAAAACCTTTAGAAAGAACTTGCTGAGTCTCTTACAGTTTCAAACAAAACATTTTATTCTAATGCTCTGCACTATATCTAAAGTATTCTAGAGAAAATACATACTGGATGCCAGAAATAATACATCTTGCTGAAACAGATTTAAAATAGCAAGTGTTATGTAAGGGTATGTGCAAAACTGAAAATGGCTGAAGGAAGTGATCAGGCCAGAATTGGAAGAGAATATCTGTAGCGAATATCAAGCGTTTACAAGAAAAAGTCTGGCAAATAAATTATTTAAAGTCTATTGCCCAGATCTTTCCAATAGCTTTTAAAATACTTTGTACCAAGTTAAACACAAAAAGGAGTACGCAAGACAGACCAGAAATATCAAACCTTATTTATAAAGGCAATATCACAAAATCCTTTTTATAGACAAAAAGTATATGCAATGATGGGAGATAAAGTTCACTAATGTAAATATATCCATCATTGATTAGTAATAGCAAACGACTATATTCTTTCAAAGGCATACTGCAGTCAATCCAACATACCAAGATTTCCAATGCCTTACTAATTTCCATGGAACAAATATTCTGGTTTTAAGGTAAAAAAGAGGTTTGAAGTAAGTGGTCCATGTTATTTTTAAAATAAATGTTGGTTTAGTCTTTCCTCTTTTCCTGAAAATTAATATGACTCAAGCTTGGGTTTTCTTTTCCACTGGTACACCAGTATCTATGAAGTCTGTAGCATAAATGTACAGTTTGTCCATTAGAACTTCATTGTCTTAGCTGCTGAGATACTAAATAAAGGCACTCATGAAAGTTTTTCTCCCTTTGTTATTTATTATTGCAGTATGAGGAGGGTGAGAGAACCCAGGGGTAGCGGTTGCACCTCAACGTAATGCATTTTGTGTGGGACTGTCGGACATGGCCAGAGTGTTCCAAATGCAGCTGCTGCAAGAGTAGGACATTTTGCTGGTCTGCATGCTTAAGAAGCTGCCTTTATGTTTCTGATTTACACTGGGTGAGTCCATGTCACAGAAGAGGAGGTTGTAAATTGTTATTTGCATGTTTGGATTCAGTTTGCTGAGAATCAACCAGAAATGGAAGCATGCTGCTTCCCAAAATAAGCAGCTAAATTAATCTATAATGCAATATTGTAGATTTTTAACAGCATTAACAATGACAGAATCTTTTCTCACAGAGCTGGTGAATCTAAGCCTTTGTTTTGGCTCACTGAAGCAGCCTTCGTTTATAATCAGGAATATGGAATTAAATTGAGTTTGAATTGGCGTATGTACATGGCACTTGCAATCAAGCGATTTCCAGCTGTAGAAGCTAGCAGTTTGAAGGGTTCTGCCATTACATTTTTTCTGGATACTACTCACCCACTCAGATCTTTATGCAAAGATCTGACTATTGTTTGTTCAGTTTAGTTGCAGTTCCTCAAAGACTATAACTCCATTAAAAACCATACAGGTATTAG
>JAVSBS010007825.1:29762-40884 GCA_033124195.1 Coracias cyanogaster | reverse complement strand
TGGCAAACCTTCCAAATAGATGAGTGAAATGATCGATGGCAATCTTGGGAGCAGTCCTACAGAGCTACTCTCTGCAGTTGGCTGAGAACAGGTCTGATCCTGCTGCTGAAACCAGGCACTCAGGCCACACGTGTTAACAAAGAAGCTGGTGCAGAGCAGGTCCTACCCCGAGTCCTGGTATCTGCAGGAGATGCAGAGAGCCAGGCCCCAGTTCATTTCTTTGTGGCATATGGATGAACTGAGCACAGCTAAGCTTGATCTTTTTCTGGCCCCATTTAGCAGCAGGTATGGCAGAGGAATGCCTTAGTACTTCTCTGGAGCAAAAGACTCTGGGTTGTTCCTTGTATCTGAGCTTGTAATTACTTAAGCCCAGTGTGGAGACTGTGTGTCTAAGCTCCAGGCAGGCTATGGCCAACCAAAAGCTGTGGTTTATGTAGTTATACTGCAGACGTGACATAAGTCAGATAGCACATTTCACTACAGATGAAGAGATGTTCTTAAAACATCTAGGAGGAGCTAGTAGTTACCTTCAGTAACTGAAGGGCATGAAGTAACCTGAAGGCAGGATATGCTCCCTTTGTCTAAGTGTAGATTTGAGGCAGCTTAACATAGCAAGTGCTAAAAGGAAAGTCAGTCAATCTCTGTAAGAGGTAAGTAGAGATAGCAGTAGTGGTGAGAAAGCAGTAGTTACAGGGTGTTCTAAGTAATAAACATGCTCAGATTAGCCACTACTGGAGTCAGGTGAAGGACGGATACTTGGGAGAAAATTTAGTGCAATCCGAAGTTTCAGCCATGAAAAAGTACATCATTGACTTGACTGGTTAGACTAGTCTTCAAAACAAATTCAAACTAAACCATCTTCTAAGTAGATTGATCAAAAAGTGAGAGAGTGATAGGAAAAGTCTGGCAGCACCCAAAGACAAATGTCCTAATGTTTCTTACCCGATATGAACAACTGCAAAATCAATGACGTTTGCCTTTTCCTGCTACAAAGGTGATACGAAGAGGCTTCTTTTCTCACCTCACCCAACTAAACCAAGAACTGCAAACAAAAGACTAGCTTCATTTTAGGTCAGGATGGCAGAAGCAGAAGGAATCTATTTCGTTTTAGACTATTAGAAAACCAGTTGAATCTTTTGACACATAGGCAGCTAGCATTTGAGAACTTCAACCTTTTAATGATTATTTTTTATCTTGTTTTAAGTATAAATATTTGTCCTTTTTTTAAGTCGTACAAGTACCCCCAAATTTTATACTTGATATCCAGCTTCCTTTGATTTTTTTATAAGAGGGTATATTTCATATTTGATGAGTTATATGTATTTATTTTTCCTATTTAGATAATGTTCACATCTTCTTCCAGCATCATCATCAAACCAGTATCTTTTGACCTGCACTGGTAAGAGTGTAAGACCAGAGGCTCAAATGAGTGACATGTCTGAAAGAAGACCACTCTGAAGGTACTTTCAGGCACCACAAAGGATAAGCTTGGGAAAGAGGATATGGAGAATATGTTATCTTCTCACTCGATTCACTGTATGCGCAGCCACCTCTTGACCAGATTGCGGCTGTGATACTGTTGAGGTGTTATAGCTCAGTTTGCTTGCATTCTTCCATGAGAATTTGGTTCTGCATTGTCACAGCGGGAAGGTATTCGTTGATTGGCTCTTGAGTGCTTGTAAGAATCTGACCTATCCCTCGATTGATTCTCTGCCCGTAAGAGCTGCTGCTGTTTTTGGCTGAAATTGTCTGACCTCTGTAGACTTGAGCCTGGTGCTCACAGATACCAAACTTGCTCAGCAGGATGAACATGTCTCTTCGGAAAGCTTTGGTGAAAATAGCATAAAGAAAGGGGTTGGCACAAGAATTGAGGGGGTAGAACAGTACCAGCAAAATCTTGGAATTGGAGACAGTTATCAATGGTTTGTTCATAATGGCAGATAAAGCATGGAAAGAGATGGGAGCCATGCAGAGAAAGTCAGTGAAAATCAACACAGCCATCCGCTTGGCAATTTTGGTGTCTTTGTCCCCTGACTTGTACTGAGGGTTTCGCACAGTTACATAGATTTTTATGTAGCAGGCACAAATGATGACAAAAGCAATAATGTTACATATTAAAATGAAGACAACATAGGCTTCAGCCACCGGTGTTTCAATGTCCATAGGCAAGCAGATGCTGACTTTGCTGTAGCTGCTGACGCCAACCAGTGGCAAAAGGGCAAGAAGAAAGCAGGAGAACCAGCCTCCCAGCATGATAACCAAGGCATGCCGGAGGCGAATCTTTCGATCTGGGCGCATGGCAAAAGTGATGGCGTACCAGCGCTCCAGGGTGATGACCGTCAGTGTATATATAGAAAGTTCACTAGCAAAGACTGTGAAAAAGCCAGCTGTGTTGCAACCAGGCCCAGTCTGCCACTCTATAGCATGGTTGTAGTACTCTGACCTGGTGTAGAGATCCACTGAAGCGATCAGGAGGAGGTATAGCCCCATGCAAAAATCAGCGAAGGCCAAGTTACACATCAGAAAGCGTGGTACAGTCAGTTTATAATGGCTGGTAAGAAGGATGAAAAGGACAAAAATGTTACCTAGGATGGCCAGGAGGTTCACAAACCACACTGCAATCCTCAGAAACTGATATCCCATTATATCTTCACAGGGATTAAACTCATCAGGCTCTGGAGTGCATATTACATCCTCATTGCCTCCGCAGACAGGATAGTCATAATGACTGTCAAATATCTGAATGTCTTCCATTTGAGGGTTCTTGAGCTCTTGGCCAAACCCAAAATTTCCTTCTCCATGCTCTTCCAAAAAAAGATAATAATGGGAATTTTCATGAAAATTTGTGAACCTGGTGTTTCTTTCATACACAGTATTGGTGTGGTCTGTGTATTCTTCTGCATAATCTTTGTAAAATGGACCTCTGAGAGTTTTGACTGATCTTCTCTTACGAAAGCTGTGACTGCTGCTTTGGTTACATGTCAGGTACTCCAGGATTCTGAAAGAGTAGAGTGGGAAGTCACCACTGGCATTTACAGTCTGACTGGAGTACAGCAAGTAAACAAAGGGAAAACTTGAAAAGCAAATCACCATGAATGAAAATGTAGCTGTAAAAAATGTGATAGGATGTATTTCTGTTAACATATAGTGAACAATAAGCTTGATCATTTCTATTTTTGTTTTTTTTTTTTTAAACAGTATTTTTCCTTTCTGTGTTGCTGTCATCTGTACGCAGTAGTAATTTGGCTTGTTCAGCCCCCATAATCCCTCTTTCTTCTTGGGATCTACATTCTTACTACGTAACAGGATGTTATCTACTCTTTATAACTTCTCAGATAATACCCATAGTATTACTTTCCTTTTTGTTTTTGCTCACAAATCAATTTCTCCCAGAATTTTCATTTTAATATTTGTTCTGTGTATTTTCTGTAGGTACTAACTAGCAGTGTAGTGGTTGGGAATCCTGCACCTCATGATGTGATGCACCTGTATTTGTAGTCAAAAACTGCTCATATTTTTTTACTAGGAAAAAAACCTGCAATTTGGCATCAAAATTTTTAATCACGGTGGTCCACTGTCACATTGCCTTTAGCATTTCACATATCCAGCTGTGTAGAACTCAAAATTGCTTACAGTTTGACACTGCATACAGATCAGTCTGATAAATTTCCATCTATACTGATAGATGCGTAAAAACTTGTTTCTTTCAGTCATTAGATTGTTCTGGGTTCTTTCTGCACATTCTGGCTGTTGAGGTCTTGAATCTCTCCACTCTGTTTTATTTCTGTCCTCACTTTCTCAGTCCATTGTAACTGTGAATGTTACTGCTTTGTGAGTTTTACTGAATAATTCATATACTTATCATAGCATATTTTTAATATATTATGCATTTTAACCACAAATCCTGCAATGCTGAAGACTGGGGCTGTCTTCCTAAATCAGGGGCTGGCCTGGATAAGAATTCTCTAAACCATAGTAAACACTGGATAAATTTACAATGGATTTGCATTCTGCAGTAAAATTCTGCTGCTAATCACAGGAAGTCAGCTCCCCTCCCTCCCCTGAGCAGGTGAGTCACTGTGTCGCATCAGAACATCTATAAATATATTTATTTTCTTTGTAAAAGCTGTTCTCATGGAAGGCTGGAAATCCTGCCAAAATGGAATTTGAAATAATCTGTCAACAAGGTTATTATTTATTCTGAGCTCTTCAGAACGCATATGAGATATAAGGCTATAGCCCCTCCAAAACTTCTTTTCCTAGGCCTTGCACGTTCTGTGTTATAGTGCATTACCCTTTTTTCTCCCCCCCTTTAATTCCCTTTAATTCTTAAGCTGTTGCAAAAGGTCCTACAAATTGTTGTATCAAAAATTTCTTCTGTCAGTTTGTAATTGTAATCTCTTTTTCAAGGAATCTTCTCTTTACCTAGAAAAATAGTCACAAAAGTGCCAGGAGATGTAGTTTTATATTAATATTAAAACATTGTCTTAATTACATTTAAAGTATGTAAGTGAATGTCAATTAGTGAAACTTACCCACTGGTTTTTTTCCAGTTTTTGAAAGCACAGCAGTGACTTGGATAGGATAGGTCAGCTCGCATTAGCTGAAGAAATATCTTTATAGCTGGTAATTTCTTTAAAGTCCATGTATTTTTGGCCATTAGTTCTTTAAGGCTTTCCAGTCCTTTGGCTGGAAGGTTAGTAACAGCTGTTCTGGAGACATCTCTAGGTCAAGGAAGAAAAAGATGAATATTAGAATATCCAGTGACTGGATAAGAATTTTTTCAGATTCTTACAGTAATTTAGGGGTTTCACAGAATTCTACAGGAAAAAAATGAAATCCAGAGAAGGTGGGTATTATGTATCACTTTGCTAGGTTCTGATGCCATTCAAATTAAATTAGGATATTAATTCCTTCTGTGATTTTTCTCTGTGTTTTAAAGCTATTGTCTTTAATGTCTCATGGTTGGACTCAATGATCTCCAGAGCTCCCTTCCAGCCCCTAACATTCTATGATTCTATGGTGCAGAATACGAATGATAAAGACATATCACGATTTTTAAAATTACGCCTTTAAAGCCAACCACATAAAAATGCATCTGCAAAACCAAAGTTTTAAAAATTCTTTAAAGAAATCACATCTACTGCAACAGCTATTTTCCTTTAGACCCCTTTAGACTAATTTTAACCTATTGGGATATTTCAATGGAAAGCATTACAATTATTAAAACAATGTTCTTCATAAACTGAAATTAAAATCTTCTCAGTCCATCTTGAAACTCTCAGAAAATTTAGTTTAGAACTGCCAGGTGAATGTCATCTGGTCCTGCTAGTGTTTTACACTCTTTTTTGCTTTGTTCCAAAGCCTGTTCTGCTGATGCTTACAGTCAAGATGTTTTCTCAGAGTTATACTCTGTAACGAAGTAAACCTTTAAAAATGGTTCTAGTGTAGGAACATTGTTTGAGCACTCTCCTCGTGAACACCCTAATAATAAATAATTCCACTTTTTTCTGTGCATTGATTCCCGAGAATCTTGTTCTTATCCCTCTAGAAATCTTACCCACTCATGGGCTTCTTGAACCTAAAAGAAAATTATGATTCATTTTATGCTTTAAACAAAGTGCTTCTGAAACACTTGGTTTGGCTCTGCTTTTTTTTTTCTTTTGATTTGCTTGTGTTTGTTTTTGAATTAGACATTGTCTCCTCTTTCTATAGGAAGGCTTTTTTACTTCTAATAGCTTCTGTGCTATCATACATACTTGAATATATCACAACTAGTTGATTTCGACCACATAAACTTCTTTTTTTTTTTTTTTTTGTTCTTCTGAAGTTGTTTTTGATAGGTAGGGTATGTTTCTACCAAGTACCTGAATTGGCTCTTAGAAGACTCTGAATGCTTCCTGCTATCATTTTATATTTTGAAGAATCACAGAATAGTTGAGCTTCCAGATCATCCTGCGCAAAGCAGGGTCAGCTGGAGCACTTTGCTCAGAGCTGTGTCATGTCCAGGACTGGACACTCCACAGCCTCTCTAGACAACGTGTCCCAGCGTTCAGCCACCCTCACAGTAAAGGGTTTTTTTTTCTTATGTTGAAATGGACTTCCCTGTGTTTCAGTTTGTGTTTGTTGCCTCTTGTCCTGTCACTGGACACCGAGGAGACGCTGGCTCTCTTTCCAGTTCCTGCCCTCCCTGCCCCTTTGAGTATTTATGCACATTGATAAGATTTCCTTGACTCCAGACTAAAGGTTTCCAACTCTCTCAGCCTATCCAGCTATGACAGCTGCTCTGGTCCTTTAATCAGCTTAGTGGCCTGCTCTCCTTGTGAAGCAAAGCCTCTTGGTAAACTAGATCTTACCAAGACGAGGCTAGCCTTTCGGCAGCCCACATGGGTCTCCATAAAGTCCCCATGGTGGTGGCAGCTACCTGCAGGAAGGGAACATGGTTAAATGCTGTGCAATGCAAAGAGTTTTTGGAAGGGAAATGACACCTCACAATCTCTTGGGAGTTCTTTGAAGATGTGGCACAAGCATATGGAGAAAGATGATCCTGTTTGTACAATGAATTGTTATTTCTGAAAAGCCTTGACAAAATCGGATATCAAGGGCTGTTGAGGTAATTAATCTGTTATGGGACAAGGGGAATGGCTCTCCTGGATTAATTAATAAAGGAGTGGGGGGAAAAGCCTGGAAACAGATAATAAGTTTTCATGTTAGAGGAAGAATGGAAAATGAACTGATACCTGAATATAAATACAATTGCAGCAGAGGTTCACGGAGGCTATGCTAGTGCTGGTACTACTGAAATATTCATAAACGGTCTGGAAAGAAAATACGAGCAGCTGCAACAAAGCTTGTTTCTGACACAATACCAGGTAGTGGAAGCTAAAGCTGATTGTCTAAAGCAGAAGATCCTGTAATACTAAGTGTTTGAGCAGTGAAATAATTGATATGATTAAATATTGATGAAGGTGAAGTGCATTTAAGAAGAAGCAATCTTAACTGTACATGGATGACAATGGGCTTTAATTTACCTCGCCCTCTGGAAAAATCTTGGAGTCCTCTCTGCAAATGTCAAGTTAGTGCTATTTAGTAATGTGGGAGGGAAATAGAATGCTAAGAATTTTTAGCAAAGAAATAGAAAATAGAGCAGAAAAACTTACCTAATAAGACTGCATCTTAAATACTATATGCAGTTCTAGAAATACCATATAAATTTTACAATAGGAGCACAGAAAGCTATAGCAAGGATGACTCAAAGTATCGAATTGTTCATATATGAAGTAATAATGAACAGATAAGAACTTCTCTCTTGGGAAAAGCTAGGACTGGAAGCAGTAGGTGACCATAGGTGTCCTGCATGTTGTAAAGAAAGTGATTGGGAATGGTTGCAATGGGAGCTAAGATGTTTAAACACAGCAATGTTTACATTGCACAGAGGAGTGTCTTGCTCCTACTGACTTAGAGCTGGCACACTGAAACACAGGATAACGGGCAAGAGGTCTCACAGACTTGTCAAGAGGATCTATCTCAAATTGAAGTGACTATAAAAGAGATTAGGCAGGAAACTGAGAAAATGAACGGTAAGAAGTCGCAAGGGCTAGATGGTTTTCACTATAAAGTTCTGAAGCAACTCAAGAAGGAAGCAGTTTAATTGGTAAAAGAGGTGTGTAACCTGCAACTTAGCCCCTGCAGGAATGCAGCAGATGAGCCACCAACTAATATGATATAGCAGGGGTAAGTCAGCGTGTAAAGGATTTTTGTAAAAATAAATCCTGCCTTACAAACCTCTACAATTGTTGTAATTAAGATCTGCTCAGAGTCTCCCGGGACTTTGACAAGGCCTTTGACAAACACCCACAAAGGCCGGTGCAGAAACCAGGCAGCCGTGTTCCTTGTGGGAGACATCAAATGTTAGAAGTTATGATAAAGTGCTAGCAAAATTCACCTCTAGCCTAGATCCAGACCAGACTACAGCATTTAAGTAGCCATGGTCTGGAGCTCGTTCAAGTACTGGAAGCGGTCTGTCTGCAGTAGCACAGAGCTCTACACCGTGGAGTGTAACAGCAACCAAAGTGCACTCAACCAGTTTTAACACTGTGGCTTGTTAGCTGATCTGCTTGCTTTTAAATACCATGTGACGTTTCTAGGCTGTTGCGTACCTTACATGAAGTGTGCACATTTGAATGTTACAGAGACATCAGAGAGTTTCAGATGAATGTGGGAATGAAACACCTTATGATTTAAGAGATGTTGCAGCAGATATTTAGCTGCTCAGACTTTTTTTTTCCTGAGTTATTATTTTTTGGTCTAATTCTTCGTTGTTTTTATGAAGTCAGAAGTTCAGAACTAGATAGAAGGGGTAGTAGCTTTTGTCAAACAAACTGCATGGAAACATGCAATTGTAGTATGAAATCAAGTCATAATGAGAATTTAAAAGACAGATAATTGAGAAAATGAGGTTGAACGCATCATGGTACCATTGGGAATTTTTACCTAATCATATACAGATTCCTGAATGCTGCAATACTACACTAGTTAAAAAAAGCATAAAATAGTTAGTTGATGGGATTAGAGTACAGATATTATTTCCATCTACTGAAAGATTCTTTGAATTTATGAATTTTCATTGTTTGATTAGCAGAATGAAGAGTGCTCCTGTTGCTTGAAGACATGCTAGTGCCGAGTGGCAGGAACAGAACAGTCTCCTAAGGTAGGACTCATTCCTAGATTAGTAAATGATGCTTTAAAGAGCACTTGAACTTTCTAAAGATAATTACTCACATGTATTTTCTACGAATTAGTAATGCTTTGAATTTGGACTGTATTTTTTGCAGAAGCTAACTGAATAATGAACCTGGTTATATTTTTGTTGTACTTTGTTGAACTTTTGCTCTAGACAACAGCTCTTGGTGTTGTGCATTTACTAAATGTTGGTGCATTTAGTAAATCATGTCCATTGAACTGCTGAGTCCTAGCCAAGATTTCATTTTCAGGTCAAGAGCAAGGTACTGTCATTATACTGTTAGCAATCTATATACACATCTACATACATCTGAATATATAGCAGTGATGAAGCAGAATTATTGGCATCTGTTCCCCTCTATTCAGTGATCATACTCTCTGCTTCCTCTGCTGTTGTAAACTGCAAATTTAAAAACCACATAACCTAACTTTTTAATAACTACTTAAATATTCCATCTCACTAGATGGTCTTGAAAGCATGGCCAAACTCACACAACATATATAAAGCCAAGCACCATTCTATGTAGTAAACTCTTGCTCTTTTTTTTTTTTTCTTTAAAGCCAAAATGGAAGAAAATTACCCCATTAGGGTGGATTCAAAAAGTTGCTGTTGATGCTGAAATCTGGGTCTTTAAAAACCACAGTAAATTACAGATATGTGGGGCAGATGTTTTATCACTTGTACATACTTATGTCACTTCAAGAGTGCATAAAGGAAATTCTAGAGATTAAGAGTTTTGCCATCTTGATAGGAAGGCATGATGGAGTGTAGAGAAGAGAAGTTAATCACAAAAGTCCAAGTCACATACACCCTGTAGCTGCATGTCTGGAAGTCATTTAGTGACAAGTGCTTTGGAAGACTATAAAATCAGACTGGAAGCCAAATTTCATGAGTAAGAAGACAGCACCAGAAGCAACTTTATTCTGTCTAAATTTATTTTTTCATCTTTGTTTCAATTTCCTTTATGTGTGCTGCCAGAGTCCTTAGTTTGTATGACAGTTGTATTAGAATTGTACAGTTGTAAGGCAGCTCGTAGTACAGAATTTTTCAGAAGAATTGGTAGGAACAGTATTTCTAATGTATGATGCAAGCATTTCTTAAATCTATTCCCTAAAGCACAGATTTTGTTGCTGATACTCTTTTTGCATACATGGCATTCCTATCCCTGCTACTCTGCTGCTAATAACGGTTAGAAAGAAAGTTCAAGCTAAAATCATGTTATTTTTAAAGCTTTCTCTACTTCATTTTCTCCTACTTACAGGAGAGTTGGTCCACTGTGCACTCCCAGAAATGCATCATCATTGATAACTTCCAGGTATTTGTTCTTGTGCAGGTAGCTGCAGAAACAAACAGAACAGTTATTTGGAAATAGTTATCCATAGGCTGGAGAAGGAGATCTTTCATTTACTTGCCTAAACAGATTTACAAAGCAGTAGGTATAAGGGCCATGCTATCCCAACAACATATTGAAGCATAATGAGTTACTTTGTTTTCTGGGTACCCAAGGAATGAAGTACAGGTTTGCCATTTTGAAAATAAATTCCTCAACAAATAATAAGTAGATAAATCAGCAAAATAAAGTTGCTTTCTCCAATTTTTTCCATCTCTATTGTACACATAAGACGTATGCATAGTAAAAGTTTTAAATGCTTTAAAACATCTGTAGCCAAGAGGAGGTTCCCGTATACAGGTTAACAGTCAAGAATGAAGTTTTTTTACAAGAGCAAGACAGGAAGTGAGAAAGAAAATAAATCTGAAGGAAAAAATAATATAAAACTTATGTTAAAAAAAAAAAGTCTTGGAAAAACCACGAACAATTTCCTGAGTGGCCAAGACTTTCCTGAAATATGGAATGCTGCCAATTTCTATTGTTACATATTGATGTAATCAAGGACCAACATTAATTCCCATTACTCAAACTGACAGATAAGGAAGTGTGGATTGAGGAAGTAGGGAATTTACAGAATTCAGTTAAAGGTACATGGTTAAGGACAGGCAATGCAAGACTACCTAACAATCACAAATTTAACGTTAACTCAAGTGGAACAATCAATGTTAAAGTCAGTTCTGTGATTTTAGATTTAAAAGTGATCTAGAATGAATCTTGATTTTTTTATTTTTATTTTTTTTAAGTTCTTAGTAAGGAACTTCTTCCTAATGTGTAACCTAAATCTACCCTTTTCTAGCTTAAAACCATTACCTCTTTTCCTGTTGCTACAGACCCTCAAGAACAGATCTCTTCCTGTCTTCTTACAGGCCCCTTTCAGGTATTGGAAGGTCACTAGAAGGTCCCTGTGAAGCCTTCTCTTCTCCAGGCTGAACAGCCCCAACTCTCTCAGCCTGTCTTCATAGGAGAGGTGCTCCAGCCCTCTGATCATT
>JAVSBS010007825.1:0-22030 GCA_033124195.1 Coracias cyanogaster | reverse complement strand
TGTGTAACAAGTAAATTCCAAAGAGGTCAGAAGCGATAGTGCGTGCGCACTATCAGAGAAGCAAAAAGAAAGATTCCTAAAAAATAATCTCCTAACCTGTGTTTCATCAAAATGTAAGAAACAGAAGAGCCAACACAATTCATATATTGGCTAAGGCTTAGAAAAGTTTTAAGTATTGCATATACAGCTTAGAGAGATGCAGTCAAGACACTAGGTTCATTTTGTCATATTTTACATCTTGCAATTGCTGTAGGCACTAGTACAAACATTATGTCATGATGAAAAACTTCTCTTCTCATAGGAAATTTCAAAGTAACTGAACTAATGTGAATAAAATAAGACCTATTCCAGATCTTTAGTTTAGCTCAGATCTTTGAAAATTTAGGAAGTCTAGCTAGCTGTTAAGGAAAAAAAAAAGCAGTTTGGAAAGATTAAGACCATGTGAAGGATGCTCTCAAAGAATTCTTGTACAATTCAAGCCCAATTTAAAATAAACTGCGGAAAATAGTCGTATCTATCCTCATGCTTCTCTGGTTAATTTAAGAGCTCACAATGGACATCCCTCTTTACTCATGAGATTGCAAGATGGACTCTTCAGTGAAGCCTCTGTAGACCAATAGGAAGGTGAAAGGAAAGCTGAAATTGTTGCTTCATGCTTTTGAGATGCCCTTCTTTCATTTCTAGATCAAGTGACTGGCTCCTCTGAATTGCTTTGAACACTTTATATCACTGTTTCTTGCAGATAAGTGATTTCTGTGAAAGGGCTGCTACTGTTCTCAGTGTTACACTTACTAAAATAAACTGTCTTGTAAGTAAAACAGCATATTATCTTCTAAACTGTCTTAGAAATGTTATGATCAAAAGAAATTTTATTGTAGCTTCAAACCAGAACAAATTCACACTGGAATTACCTGCCATTATTTTATATCTGAGCTATAACTATACATACCAAATTAAAGCACACTGCAAAAGACATTAAGTGCTGATATTTTTATTGCTGGCTGAAATGAATACCTTTTCTTTGCTCCTTAAAACACAATTAGAGTAAGATATATATTTGATATCTTCTAACAAGCTATATAATATTTTTTTTCTGAAAGAAGAGAGTCATCTGCTACTTACATAGCATCCAGATTTGTCCCATTAAAAGCATGGCTTTGGATGCTGGTAAAACCATTATTGTAGAGTTTGCTGCAAGAAAAACAAAAAGTGTATTTTGGGTTGCTTCAATACCTGGATACCTAACCTTTTATGTATCATTTTTTTCTTGGCAACAGCATGTTTATGGTCGCTTAATTTTAACCTCTTGAAGAAGCAGCAATTATAGTGCAAGGTCAAACAAATGCCCAGCAGCAGTCTTGAGTGCAAGCTGAATCAAGAATACTATGCGGCAGGTGAGCATCTCATGCTTCTTTTTGCAGCAAAGATAGAACTAGACTAAACCACTTTGCTATAATTTTCCCACCCTTCAATGAAAAAAAAAAAAAAAAAAAGGAACAGAATTCTGCTAGGACTCATTAAGGAAGGCTAAGGGAACTAATACCTAGGAAAATACTTATGATTTTAGTATCAAGCCTGCCAGAATTTTTAGAATTTATTCTTTTGCTCCCTTAGAGCAGAAGGATTTTTTTTTTTTAGGAATTTTTTTTTTTTTTAGAATTTCTTTAGTGCTTATTCTTCTGCATTCTAGTGCTCTTCCTCATAGTTCAGGCCATAGCTCTTTACAGTCATTTTCACTCCTGTCATTCCTTTCTTGTGGCTCACACTGAGTATGACTTGCATAAAGGAACTTTATTTAACAATTTTCCTTCAAATATGAATCTTCTGACATTTGCCACCCATTCGTTTTTATGGTATGTGCCAGTTAGGTTGCAAAAAAGGTAGACACATTTCTAACCATGCTGTAGCTTTACAGAAGAACTCTGCAAACTTTTCCCTTTGATTTTCTCCAATATAACCATTCACTGGCATTGGGGTATACAAAAGCAAAGTCACTTTGGTCAAGCCAGTTCAAAGAAAAGCAGCAGTCCTGATTCAAATCACTGTCAAAGTAAAGAATTAATGCAAACTAGATTATGGATACTACCTGTCTATGGTGTTTCTCTGTCACAAACTACTAGAGAATAGGATGGGGATTTTTTTAAAAAAACATTTTACCATATGCTTGAGAGAGGTAATTGCTTTGTGACTTAAACTGAAAGAACTTACAGAGTTAGAGATTCATTACAAAGCCCATGGAAAGCATTTGCAGGCACTGAAGTCATGAAAGGATTATCTGCAATTTCACTGAAAAAGGAGACAAAACATCGTAATCAACCATCTGCCCAGCCGAGATTTTCCAGAACAATTTTATTATTAATTGTTTTCTGTCTTGTTAATAAATAAAAGTGTAGAATATTTATTTCTAAGGCCAGAAGATAAATGTGGGATGATTAGAATTGAGCATGTTCCAGCTTCCAGGAAGTGAGCTTATGAACTAGGTGGGTTTTATAGTCCTGGTGAGGTGTGCCAGCCTGGGTGGTGATAGTGGTTAACAGCACAGACAGGTGCCTTGTCTCATAAGCCAGAGAATTAGCAAAGTAATGCTCCAGTGTCAACTGAGCCAGCCCAAGTGACTTTAGAGCTGAGATCCTGCTCTCTAGTTAAGCTCAGATAAGATATCAGATGATACATTATTCAAGACAGAGGCATTTCACTTTGAAGAACTGCATCTAGCACAGATGAAATAAATTACTATATGATCTAATTTAGTGATTCTTCTCAACTCTCGTCCAAATGAGTGTTTCACTACCTGTCATTTCTTAAATACTTTCTTACTCCATCTGCAGTCTTAATAAATACTATGTATCTTCAGACCAAAACTCTGTTGTGACAAAAGGGAGAAAGGAAAACCAAAGACATTTACTATGACTAAACTGGAGAAGGGAGAGCAAAAAACTGGTAGAAAAAAAGGGCACAGCAAAGTGTTTGATTAGCCTTTTTCTGGTTTTTTTTTTTCCTGAATCCTATTAGAGTCTGGAAACCAAAATATTCTGCAAATTTTTATTTTCTTCAGCTTGTGGATCAGGTGTGGTCTAGTAAGGCTAGACCATAACATCCATGAGCCGAGAAGTCCTAACAATTGCTTATGTGACAGGAACAATTTCATTCCTTTTTGGTGCTGTATGTGTGCATATATATGCGCTAACAGTGAACTGTACTACAACCATTTTCATTCCTGGTAGTTTTCATGATAGGTGGTTTCCACCACAGTTATTTTGGTTTGACATTTTTCAGATCGGTTCACTTTTCTAAACAAATGTTAGTAGGCTCTATGTTGGATCACGTCCTGTGTGTCCCACTATTCTGACTTCAGACTAATTCAGGTACTACAGAGCCATTACAAAAACAAAAAATAAAATGTTTATAGAAGTTGTGTATCACATGCTTTGGCCAATTCAAGAGAAATGCACTTGTGTCCATGTCTCTCATCCAGGTCAAATATACAGTGCTAGGTGACCTGACATTTTCCAGATTTGGTACTAATGATCATTGAAATATAGCTTGTGGAAAAGTGCTTTCTCAGACTTATTTTTCTCCAAAACAGAAACCTTCACTATAGGTTTTCTTGGGATCTGAGGATGGCCATATTCTAATTAGCTGTGAGAACAGATCCTTACAGTAAGAAGTTCACATCAGATGAGTAAATTTTGGTGAGGTCTGGAAATGCTTTGAGTCCAGTATTAAAAATACCACTGAAAGAGAGAAGAAATTGAAAGAATTACATGTACTGGATCACTGAACAACAACAAACAAGGCATTTAAACCATTCAGCAGTGCAGGACGGTTATTTCATCCTCTCTATTGTCAATCAATTTATAATAAACTGTCCAAAATATAAGGATGCAAGAACAGTTAAATTACAGAATCTAAAAAATGGGAACACAGAGTAGGATGAAGATGAGCAGATCTGCAGAGGGAAGTAGCCTGTGAGGTGGGTAGGGAGAAAAAAAATATTAACTGTGGATTCACTTGAGAAATTAAGCTGCTTCAGAGAATTGTCTGGACCCCCAAATCCTCTGTCTTTCATTGCAGCCAAGAGCTGTTCTAATAGCTCTAAAAAGGGAAACTGTCTTCAAATGTGAATACAGTTAATACCCTCTATTTCTGGGGGGGTTCTCAATTTTCAAAACTATTCTCCTGAAATGAAATTGTTTTGACTACTTTTTATTGCTTTCAGATCTATAGGAAAAATCTGGAAAAATCTTTCCTCCTCACTGCCACTCCCACCACACACACACAGAGAGCTCTTTCTAGAGTCTTCCAAACATTACTCAAAATCACAGAAGTTGTTTTTTTTCTCATCTCTTTTTTTCTGTGCTATAATTCTAGCATTTCATGGTTTGGTTACTCTGCGCTGCTCTTTTGAAACTTCACGGGAATGCAGAGAATTCTTCAGGACTTCTTTCTGCCATAGAGTTCATATGAAAGCAGGTGTCTATAGATGTCCTTGTCACATTTAGCTAACAAGTATGCATTAAAACCCTGTGCAAATATCCAGTAAATATAAAAGGTGTGTATAGTTCTGTTGTATCCCTTCTTTGCACTATTCCCTGCAAAAATATAGTAGGACAGCACTTGTCTTAAGAGGGAAGCTAGCTGTGGAATTTTGCCAGACATTCAATGGATAAGAAGAATAGCAAAATTACCAATTAATTTGTGAACATGTCTTCCTTTCTCACAAAAGTAGTCAGAAGTTCCAACCCCTAATCTAGCTGGTTTTCTGTTGTTAAAATAAAGCAACAGGGAAAACCATTGCAATCTATTCCAAAATGAAATGCAAAGCAACAAAACTGCTATAGTGTAAAGAGTCATCTTTACAGGCTTAAGTGCCAACTTGTTACAGGTGCTAAATACTTACAGGTATTTCAAAAGTGGGAGGTTCTTAAAGGCATCTGGATCTATATAATCCAAGTTTCTAAGATTTCGAATTTCACTGTAAAAAAGGGAGGAATGTTACCACATTGATCATTAATATTTAATTATTTTTCATAACTGAAATCAGCAATGTTCAAATGGAATCTCAGGGACCTGTTTCCTGCATTGAGCTTTTATACTGGCCAGCACTAGCTCAAGAGCACTATGCTTTCTGAGCAATTTTACAATGATGAATTATCATCTGGATAGATACAGTCTTAGAGACTACCTAGTTTAAGGAAGGAGGGAAGAAGCACCTGAAATTTCATTATGGAACCTTTGTCTGTATGGTCCTAAAATCAAAGCAATACCTTGTGGTCATGGCTGTTATTTTGAACATGGTGTCTGCAAACTTGAGTGTAAAGAAGAAAACTTTCAACATTGGTATATAGTAATCCTATCGATTTACAACCATCTATTTAGCTTATAATTTTATGTCCTATTTTTCTGGTTACTTCCTTCATGTTTCTAACAGTATTTTGTATGATTTTTCCTGTCTCTTTTACAGAACTCATCAGTGGATCCAAAAGATGGCACAGGTGACAGAATTAACTTCATTCTGAGACTTGACATGGGCACACCATTCACTGCATAGCCGTGTCCAGCGGTATAGAAGATAGTGTATCTCTTTGTTTTGTACTCATGTGAAATGTAACATGGACTGCATTCCTTATGTCTTCCATCCACAGTTATGTCTTTAAATACTTCTGCCCAGGTGGTAACTCGGTCTGCAGATGGCTTTTTAGACTGCACATGTTAGAGAACCAGCCTGACACTGATTGTGGCTATGGCCATGCTGGATGCTTTCTGTAGGTGTGCTGATGGGACTGCTGCCCCTCCAGCCATCATGATCATTGCCTGGCATCATGACTCTCCCTCATTTTTCTGAAATGTTTGTCTCTGCCCTTAATATAGCTTTCCTCAGTCTTTCTGATTCCTCTTTTTTTCAGCAGATTTCTTTCTTTTCTATCCATAACAACAGTCAGCGGTCTGGCTGCACCAATCAGACTGTGCCAGAATTCCCTGTCTAGACTCAGTAGACCTACCAAATTTTCATCTTCTATGAAAAACCCCACTCACACCTGCCCCCATCATATGCACACTTTTCCTTTCCCAGCCTCTTTACTTTCTCCAGAAGTGGATAGCCCTTTTTCCATGTTTGCTTCTATTTCTTTACCTTAAACCAGCTCTGGATTCTGCTGAAACAACTCCCAGCCTTCCTTAATATAGAAACCATATTAGAAAGAATGGTGCCAGTCTTCCTCCTGAGAGTAGCTGTGGAGCAGTGGGCTGAGGGAAGCACTTCTTGCTACTTATATAGAAACATTTGATTAAGATGACAGAAATAGATGGCATAGTGGTGCAGGTTTTGTGGGTGATGTTCTGGTCTTAAGTCTGTCCAAGAAGTGCTACTACTGGGTACTACTACTCAATGGACAGAAGCCAGTAGTATTTATTTTAGTGTGCCTAAACAGTGCCATGTAACCTACGCAATATAGGTATCGGGAAGTTAGGTTTTAAGGATACCTCTAGCACTGGAATTATTTTCACATGATAAAATCAACCTAGCCAGGATGTCTGAGAAAGAACAGTGGGAAAAGAGACATAAGACAGTAGATCAGTTAGTATGTAGCTACAGGTACCAAGACTTCAGTCTCTCTATATACTGTTGTACTGACAAAACAGTTCTGCTTCACCTTTCAAGTCTTTAATTTTTATTGTTTACTCCAGCATTTCCTAGAGACAAGGATTTGCCTTTTACTGGCATGTTAAACTGATGTAATTTATAGCTATACTATTGCTATTACAGTGCTGTATTCAAATATTCTTCGTATCTGTTAGATACATTGAACAGTGCTGCTTCTGTATTTAAAAGAAATCTCAGTGTCAGTCTCTTGATCCTCTCAAATAATCTTATGTTATGTAGCTATCACGCTCCCAACAGTAGAGTTTGCTCCATAAACTTAACTGACATGTTTTACTGTCACTGACTACATTTAAAATCCTGGACTAATGTGCTTCCTGGCTAGATATTCCTTTGTTGTGGACCAAACATATTCCAGGGAAAGATGGTCTTCAGGTCAGCCTTCAGCCTGGAGATAGATAATGCATTGGAGTACCACAGAACCATCAGGTTTTAACTTGTTGCTATTCATGTTATTCTGCGTAAATTATTTGGATGAGTAAGAACTCGAGATCTGCAGATGGTACTAAAATTGGAAGCACAAAATAATGCAATGAGATTCAATTAGATTTTGATTTGTTAAATAACTGGCTCATGAGAGGGCATGTGCTGTTTAACAGAGGCAAATGAAAACTGACAGGTGACACAGTTGGCACAGAATCAGAGAAAATCTTAAATAATGTAAGAAAATAAATATAATTCAAATGAATGCTGAGGAAAAGGTTGTGTCCCTGCTATTCTATTTCCTTGAACTGGCAATGCTAAAGTATGCTTTACTATATACTGTAATTATATTTGCATTTCATCTTACAGTTTGCATTACAGAAGTTTCTTAAAGCCTAAAAGGAGGAAGAGGGCCCACTGTGGTAGGCCCTACAGAAATTAACAGCAGAGAGCCAGTTGCCTAGACATCTCTAGTCAAAATAGGTGAGAAAAAGAATGAGTGAGGTATAAAAAGGTAAAAGGTGATTTAACCAAAGTGAATGCTATGCTGAAGAAAAAAATCAAGAAAAAAATCCAATTTTCCCTACTTCTAGTCCAGTCAAATGTACCTCTTGCACTTGACTGACTGATATGTGATTTAGAAAGTTAAGGTTCCTTTGAAAAGCAGCTCTAGGAAAACTATTAGTAGTTTTAGCTGCCTAAAATATAGATAAAGTCAAAGGGTATACTTAAAAATATCCAGTAGGATAGTTCCCAGGTGTCTAAGTGCCCATGAGAGCTGATTTTAAGTCACTTTTGAAAGGGAACTCTGACACACATTCTATAAATACAACTGAAATACAACTTAGCATAGAGTGCTTAAATTCTGCATCCAAGAGCAATGTAGCAATTCAGAGTCCTTCTGGGAATTAAGTGCTCTAAAGAGATAAAAAACCCTAAGACAGTTAATAGGCATATTTGTTGACCACTGATGCAGAGGCAAAAGGTGCCCTGAACAACCATTTCACTTCACAGTCCTAACTAAAATTACTTAAGAGATGCTCATAAGAAGGAAGGATGCTGCTATATATCCACAAGACAACAGAATTAGAATTATATGTGGAATAGTTACAAAATTTTTCAAAGTTACTTTACAAACTATTGAGCTGCTTCTTTATTTTTAGAAGTACATAGAACAATTAAGAATTGGCCTATTTGTGCTTGAAAGACAGTCAGTTTTTAATTTTACTTCTGGCACAAAAATGTACTAGGTTCACAAGCTGACTATCCATGAACATCAACTCAGTTTTGTTTTTTAAAGAAAATGCTTTAAAAACTTTAGCATGTCAGGAACAGATGTGCAGAGAAAATCACCTGATGATATAAAGTCCTGTGTCAAGACTTACAAATATCTGTGAACTGTTATAAATAACTGTTCAAAAATATAAATATTTAATTCAAAATATAAATTAATCTAAAAATGAAACTAATAATAGGAACTATTCAAGTATTAGTCTAATGAATTAATAGTGAGACATAAGTTTGCCAGATAACTTCTAGAAAGGTTAATAAGCTACTTAACATCCTACATGGATTTAGTAACATTAAAAAAAACCCCACAAGCATTTACATATTTGAGTGGCTTCTAATTTTCATTTACCAGACATGTCTTTCATACCTGCCTTGCACTATTGACACATCCTTGAGTTTATTCAAGACCAGAACCCAGAAACTGCAGATCTGGCAACGGAGTCTCAATATAATCATGTTATACTGAGATACCTACACAGACTATGGATATCCCCATCAGTAGTTTTGAAATGTTTATAAATCAGCCCTTTCTTTAATTGTTATAACCCTCTCTACCTTCTTAGACTTACTTGGCCTGTAGCTTCCTTGGTGTCGCGGTCCAGAGCGCAGACGTCCGTACCACCTCCCAAAGAGACACTTGGCCTCTCTCACTCGCATGTATACTTCCATATTTTATTCCCCCCCTACAGCCTATCTACTCATGTTATTCCATCTGTATGCACCTGTCAAGCCTTTGCACCCCCAGCACCACACAACTGGCTCAGGCTCCTGACAGTCTATTGCCTGCCTCCAGACTGCACCTTTTAACAAGACTTTTCTGCACAGCCTTTGTCCCAGAGCCCTGAAATTCACTGCAGGTATAGAGCAGTCCCTTAAATCTCTTCAGTCTCTGTCTCCAGTTGCTTCTTAGATATTTCCATCAAATCACCTCCCCTTTCTGTAGTGCTGTATCCCGTGACCTGGCTCCATGAGCTGTCAGAGAAGTGCAGCCCTGGCCCATAGGCTGGCAGACCTGCCTCGGCCCTTGGCTCCAGCTCACTGCAGCTCACTGCAGATGTGGAGAGCAATCCCCCACCAGCTATGCAAATGATGTCATGTATATCAGGGCAAGCCACTTGGACCATAACCTTTGGCCCTGCTCCCAAATAATGAGAGGGCTTTTCATGAGGTTGTGTAAGAGGACAGAGTTTTTGAAGTGAGAAGAAGGGAGTAGGGAGAGATGAGAGTGAATTTTTCTGAGGTTCCTTCCACAGAAATGTTTTCCTGAGAAGCAATGACCTAATTACAAAAGCTTTTTATTTAGTGTAATGCTACTAAGCTGCAGCTCTGTTAGTAAGACAACTACACAGAGACATTGACTGCTAATCATTTTCACAATTATACCTATAAAAAATACTTATGCCATTGTATGGGAGAGACGGTTCTGAATTAGTAGAGATTAAGTTTGTCTCACAGACTTAAAGCCAAAAAGAAGGAGCAAAAAACAATTGTGAGACCAATTTAACACAATTGTGGAGAAACAAAACTCAATGTTTTGGTCCTGATTTTTATCTTCATAGAGGGGGATCTTCACCATTAATTACAAGCAAAAGTGGCTCTAGCCCATTACAATACAGCAGGTCATCAGTATTCTCAGTTTGCAGGAGTTGCTTGGCACTTGACAGGCATAGGTTCATTAAAATATGACCTACACTTAAAGAGAGCTGAGATCTGAATTGAACAGAAAGTCAGGACAGAGGCACAGGAATGGAATAAGAACCAAGAAAATGGAGTGCTGAAGATGAAAGCTGAAGCACACTAGCAGGCTTGGCAGGCGTAGATGATGACGAACACAGGATGCCTACTCACATGACACTTCACTCAAGCCAAAGCAATTAGTTTCTCCCTTCCACAAACACTAATTTTTCTCCTAAGAAATTCTTATATTTAAAAACAAATGTTTGTAAAATGAAACTGTGTAAGTTTAAATTATTTACATAAAACTCCACTTTAAAAGTCCATAAAAAACAACCTGTGAAAATGAAACTCTGTGAAATTACTTCTTTTTAAATCTGTTAGCATAACTTCAGCCTCCTTTAAAATACCCTATGATAATCTGTATGTAGTATTATTTTAGCAATAATACTTTGAAAATATGCAAGGGGAGAATATTAAACAATTGTATAGCACAACATATACATTTATCCCTGAATAATCTTGTTCTTTGGAAAGTAAACCAAACCCAACAATGATAAGTGATAACAAATCAGAGTTATGGAAGCAATTCCAGTTTACAAATTGTGTTATATATTATCAATTTGCCAGATGCCTGGATATTCCCTGATTAAATAATACACGTGCCTCACTTCCAAACAGATTTTTAAAACCTGGTAAGTGTTTTGAGTGCTAGAGGTAGCCCTTCATGGGCTATCTGCAAAGGTTCGGTGTTTGCGTATAGCTTTTGTGAGTGGAGTTCTGGTGTCTGAGTAGTATTTTTGGCTCTTGTGCAGAAAAAAAAAATGTATCTTGTATGTCTGTGTACAGTTTCTTTTTTTGGTAGTGCCTTGTGAGAAATATAAGGGCTCCCACGTTACCATAGCCCTTGTATGGGAAACCTCCTCCCTAGCCTGCCCTTCCTGCAGCTTGTGCTGTAGGTGATGTGAGTGTAGGTGCCCGTGATCTCTGCTGACTCCTGCCTGGGCCTGCGGCTTCATGGTCACAGACAGCACACCCAGGCCTGGGATCTGGCATGGGTGTGATCGTGTGGTGATTTCAGACCTTTCTGGTGTGCTCTGGCCTGGCTCTGGGGAGCCGTGACAGAAGCATGTTTATGTTGAGGGGCACTGGGTGTCCTCCCAGGCAGGAATATAAACGTGCTTTTCGGGTGGTTAGAGATTGGAAGAGGACAAGAGAAAAGGCTTCTGCTCATATTCTTCACCAACGCTTTAGGTAGTAGAAAGAAATGCAAATTAGGCGGTGCTACAGAGCACTTTACGAATGCCTTGGGAGGCACGCACCAGAGCTCCATCCACCACTCCTTCAAACCTGTCACTCATTTAAAAGTGCACATTTTGTGGAAGAGTTCTTTATATTCAAAGGCTTACATTACATTACCCATTAAAGGAGATCATTTTTATGTTATGAATTAAGACCCAGAGGGAGATTATGGTAGTCCATTCACCACTTTGAATCTAGTCCAGAAAGAATAGAAAACAGCTATCTAGCCAGCTAGCTCCTTTTTCCTCAAGCTGCCCTCAAGAAGCCTTTATATCCATATAAGTTAAACCAGACAAGACAATACAATGCGTATTTGTATGGAAGAGCCCTGCAATAAAATGTGATGGCCCAAGAGCATTTTATCTTTAACTTCTTGTAAGGTGAACCACAAAACAAGTACCACATGAAGAATTTGTAGCGCATAGTGCCAGATGCTTTATGCATTGCTTATAAAATGTGGTGCCAGTACATGATTCATTAAATGTTCATTTGTGTTGAACAAGAAATCCTAAAGACACAACTGTGAAAGAGGAGGAGAGAACATGAAGATGACAGGCCTGGATAAACTATCTACAGAAGAGGGAATGGCATTATAACCAAAGGTAAGTACTGTTATTGTACAGAAGCCTTCCTGTGAAACCCTTTCAGGAATCGCACTGGACTGAACTAGGTCTCAGGACTCTAGACTCTACTTCTAGATCTGCCTATCAGGTACTCTTACCGGGAGGCATTTCCACTTTCCAGCATTAGTTGCTCTCTGTCCACAGTAAAAGTAATGATATTATCTGCTTTATTTTTATTAACCTTTGTGTTTCACACTGTGTAAAATAAAAGGAAAAAAAGAAAGAGGTTATCTAGTTCAATCACTTTCTCTGAGTGAAGATTAAATAAACCTATAGAGTTTCTGATTACACAGCCTTAAAGGCCTCCAGTGAGAGGGACAACCTCCCCAGGAAAACAATTCTAGTGTTTACTTATGCCGGCCACATGAAAACATTTCCTAGATCTTGTGTAATCTAATTTAAGGCTACTATTACTTTTGCTTTGTTAAACATCACTGTGGAAAATGCGTTGTAGCTTTCATCCCTTGCAACAATCTTAAAAGATGTATCTGCTATTGATATGTTTTCTTTCTGGACACAGAAGTCCTTCCTTTCTGACAATGTTTTTTGTGTCTGTGATCACTAACAGTACTCTTCCATGGAACCCCTACAAACACAAATTTTCTCTGAAATATGCTAAATTGCAACTTACCTGAGCATCACAACACTGGCACACTTTCCATTCCCTCATTTGGATCAGTAATGGAAACAAGGAAGAGTACCAGATGCAGGATGGATCCTATGAAGCTCTATTCAGTACATTACCTTCTCATTTTGATAGGGTGCTGCTGAATGACAGGAACTCCCTGGATGCAGGTTACCCTACCACTTTTGTAAGTGCCCTAGTGCATCCGTTCCATGAGGACTGGTCAGAACAAAAAGGTATGAAAAGACTTCCCAGAAGCCTTTGTCCATAACATTCCCTTTCCATTTAATAACCAGGTAAACACACTTCATTTTACTACCGCACTTTCAGAATGATTGCTTATTATTCTTCATGTCTCCAGCTAGGGCTATTTTGCTCTGTGCTTTGGCCCTCCTGATTTTATTTATATTTTATTTATATTACTGTTTTACACTTACCTTCAGCAATTTGACAGAAGGAATGCTTAGTTGCCAGTGTATTTCAACTTGCTAACAAGCATATAATGTAGTCCTACATATTGTTCACTACACTTTCTTACACTTCTATGAGAGGATACAGAAGAGCAAGGAAACTGAAAAGTTGTAGGGAAAGAAAGCACAAGCCAAAAAAGAGACTGACTCCACACCACAGAGAAAGGAAATGAGAGGAGGAATATATAGCTACAAAGGAGACAAGAATGGCAATACAAACATCAACATGTATGTTATTTCCACACATCCAAATTTATTTTATTACTGTATTCATTTATTTAATTACAGTACTTACATATGAGTGACTTTACTTAAACTGTTGAAGGAGTGTGCCTCCAGACTCCGAAGCGTTTCATCTATGGTGATGTAGCTAAACACCAGCAAACAGAAAAAGAAACAAGTCTCAGACCATGGCAAACCATGGCTAGTGCCCATCATGCCACTTTACTTTTCCTCTCATTCTTTTTCTTATCCAACTGTCATGACACTGCCAGACACATGGACAGTGTCTGAGGGAGGAACTCTTAACAGGATTTTGATTTTGACTTATGCTTTAGATGGACACTGTACTGCAGAAATCAAAGAAACACAATAGTGCTATTAAGCAGCAAAAGCAAACATTTGTATTTCACACTTCAAAATTGTATTTCTTCCCTTTTCCTCACTTAAGATTACCTCAGAGTTCTCTAAGGGGATCTAGCTTGCAGCGAAATTGGCCTGTTTCTCTGTATTGAAGAATTAAAAAGGAAGGAAAGAAAACAATATGGTCCTTGGGCCATCACTGCAACAACTGTCACAATTTCTGTAGAGAAAAACATCATCAAAGCAACGGATACTCTAAGATTGCTGCAGAAAAAAATGTGCTCTGAGTGTAGAGAGAAATCTAGCCATATACTGAATCTCATAAAGGGTGAAAGGAGGAATGTGGCTCAGAAGCAAAACCAGACAGGAAGCTGAAGAAATATTTATTTGCACACAGTTTAGACTAAGTCGCATTTGTACTGCTGGTGATCTACTCAATGCAACGAGAAAATAGCTTTACAGAGTCTCTTCACCAGCTTTAGGAGGGTGATAATACTGGAACTACTGTTAAAGGCTTTGAAGCGTAAATGAAGTTGCAATACTACTAGCTAGTGCAGATTTTCAGGATAACAGACTTACTACTATTTGGGTTAAATTATCTGAGTGTGTCTTTCAAAATATCTCTTAGTTTTAAAATTTATTAATGCTGGAAGAGAATTTAAAAGGTGTATTCCTGTATTTTATTTACTTTTCTAATAATTTTTATCATATTTCTGATCTATAGATCTTTAAAAATAATTGGAATGGCTTACATATTCTTTATTATTAAAATATTTAAGGACTATGTTTTGATACTCTTGATCAAAGTTACTGACTCAGTTTTTAATATTTTGCATGGTTACACATACCCTGAGCAACTTGATCATTATTTTAAATGCGCAAAATTAAATTGAATAGAAGAGTCCTAGACATCAATTTTAGATGTGAAAGTCAAATAAAATGTAATAATAAAGAGACTGTATCATATGCCTTTCCTCCTTTTTAATCAGTAGACCTGCAAAGATCTAGAATCATACTTACTTAAAAATGTCCAACTGCTATTTTATATCAATTCTAATTTGGTTTTGTTCCTTAAACAAAACAGAGAAGATTTTTAACATTCTTTCCATTTTTTCCAAGAACAGTGTTCAGAGTAATAATAGTAAATAGCAAATTAAAATATGATCATTTAACCCAGGAGGGCTTTATAATACAATCAATTATGGATCAGATTTTTTTTTATTTCTTGCAATGGGTATTTAAAAATATTTTAAATGTTTTTAAAAATTGGAAAGAATAATTTGTGGCCAGTGCATGCTCCCAACAACCAGCAGATGACTAATATAACTAACGGTTTCAATGGAATTTACATCTTCTCCCAACTGGAGCTAAGAGCATATTACCTGAACTAATTTTAACTCTTCTAACATGAGATTTACTTTTTATTGGTCACTTTGGACATGTATTCAACAGTGTCTGAAAAGATATCAGAAGAGTAGCTAGTGGAGATTGTATGAACAAGAGATTCTCTTTCTGCAGTAATATTGCTTTTACAAAGTTATTTGCCTCTTCCAAAAGGAAGGCAGGCAATAAAAGAGGAATACAATAAAGAAAGTATTTCCAGTCTGTACATCTGTGATTGAGCACTGCAGAGTTATCTGTTTATGTGAGATGCTTTAATTTTATTTTCCTGTAAGCAATAAATGTCTATTGCCCAGGAAACTGGAGTTTCAATCTTAAAAGAAAACTAACTGTTCCATTTTAACAGAGTCTACATTTTAACATATCGAAAGACAGGTTATATCAATGACACATTAAAAAAAAAGTGGTTCTGTGTAGCAAACAGCTATATATAAATCAGCTTGATAGAAAATGAAATTAAATATGGTTTATGAACAAACATTGCATCCTCATGCTGGGGCTAGGAATTAGAGAGTACTTTCTGTGTGCTCTGTGATCAAAATGGGTCACCTTACATTAGGCAGGCAAGTGCTTTTCTCTCACATATGAAAAGAGGCAGAAGAGCAGCAACAGGGATTCTTCCTACCCTCCCTCATCCCTACAGCCACCACATCCCTTCCCACCATGCTGCATATCACATTTTTACTATACTGCCTGGCTTGAAGCTGGTTGATTTACAGTTTCATGTCTTTTATCTGTGGGACAAAAATGGGAAGGAAACAGCTTATTTTCTTTGTGTGTTGACCTTCACTCTTCTGCTTTATAAGCAGATTTATTTGTGTATGTTAATTAAACCACATTATCACTGGTGACAGGGAAATGAGTAGTTAGTTTTATTTGCTTTAGTACCATCTAGATAAACACCCCCAAACAACAGAAACACATTCAAAATCTCCTCTGAAACAGGAACGTCAAACAGAAATATGTATTAATGGTGCATAAACATTTACTTCCAAGTGTTCTGAGTACCTTCAAAAACTTTCGGCATCTGGCTAATGAACACATAATACAACACCTTAGAAGTAAGAAATAAAATTCATAGCAATCAGAATGGGAAGGAGTTGCATCAGAAGAAGAGGGAAAGCATGTTTAAATTCCCATTTTGAAAGCATGTTACAATTCAACACCTCCTCTCCCTACCAGTTGTGTTTAATTTGCAAGATGCCAAAATGCCTTCAATACCCATCACAAATACAGTCATAGCTTAAAAACCAAAACCCAAATGCACAGCCTCAGGGAAAGTCTGTTTGCAGATAGATAACACTTTAATCAGCATTGCCCATTCAGAAAGAGGCTGAGAACACAGGATTTAAAGCAGATGGGCATGGGGCAGTAGCCACAAGACCCTCGCTCTGCCCTTGTTTTCTTCTTTCTCCCTCTCTCCACCTTTTTTTCTTTTTTCCAGCCTCAGCATCCCCTGTGTTGCTGCCCATCAGTTGCCCCTGTTCTCTGCTGCTGATGGAGGGCAACTTGCTGAAGTGTGGGGTAGTTCACGATAGGACAACCAGATGCAGCTAAGGCTATCGAAGGCCTGAGCTGGGGCTGTGCTCCATGGGCTGGCACTAGGGAGCAGGGGAGCTGTTGGGAGCACTGCGATATGGATGCGTGCTTGGTGTGGGGAGCCGTGTGATGGCACTAGCTGTGGGACAGCAGTGTGCACAGGGTGTGAAAAGGTGCTGTGTTGCACAGAGGAAAACAGTGCACAGGGGAAATGTGCTTTGCATGGGGCTGCTGGCAGAGAGCACTCTGCGATGCAGGGTTGCTACTTTACACAGAGAAGCTGTTGAAAAAACTGCTCAGGTCACGTGTCTGTAAGGTCCTCATAAATGTGGCCCCAAAGCATCATCCTGAGCCCAGGAAAAAGGTTCCTTATCTTTGACCTTAAAAGTACTGAGCACTCAACCCGTTCTACACCAGTAAGAAATAGCAGGTGAAGCCCTTCCTCTGAGATTTAATTATAGAATCATAGAATGGTTTGGGTTGGAAAGGCTCTTCTGAGGTCATCTTGTTCAATCCCCCTGCAGTCAGCAGGAACATGTCTAATTAGATCAGGTTGCTCAGAGCCCCATCAAGCCTGACCTTGAATGTCTGCAGGTTTGGGGCCTCCACCACCTCTCTGGGCAACCTGTTCCAGTGTTCACCACCTTCATAGTAAAGAACTTCTTCCTAATGTCTAACCTAAATCTAGCCTTCTCTATTTTAAAACCATTGCCCCTCTTCCTAGCACAACATGCCCTTGTAAACAGTCCTTCCTCGCCTTCCCTGTATTTGAAACTTTAAGGATGTGAACCAGAAATTCCTCTTGCATCTAAATACCTTATAAACCATTTTCTTTCAGTACACTGATGCACTTCTGACAGGAATTAGCTTTACACTTGAGCATTTCACTGAAATGTTTTTTGTTTTATTCTTGTGGCAAAGCAGCACAGCGAAACAATCTCTGGCTATCAAGAGTACATAGATATGCATTCATTTAAGAGAAAGAGTAGCTCTAAAATCTTTGTTTAGACAAGGTTCATAAAAAGGATAACTACATTTTCTATTCAGTACAGAGGAAAAAAAGGTTCATTTGTGGAAATTATATAGCAAAATGAAGTACTATATTTGGAACAGTAAACACAGTCTCTATAACCCTATTGAAACTTAAAGCAAGGAAGTTGATCTGGTAATTTTCATTGCTGATGGAAATTATGGTCTGGGAGAGGCAAATGAGAAATATGGTACATTACAGGCCAAAACATACACACAAGAGTTGTAGTTAAAATTCAGGTGCTAGTTCCTTAACCCAAAGTTAACTTCAAGAAGGTGGCAGTTTGTAATTTGTAGCAGTAGTAATGCTATAAGAAAAATCCAGAAGGGCATTGACACTATTCAAATTTAAACTGCTATCTGTTCTTCACAGGCTTTTTAAAATTAACAAAAGAAAGAGAAATGTGGTAATCCAGAAAGCATTGCACAGCAGGAAAGAGTGTAAATGTTACCACATCAGGTCATGATTTTAGGTAGGTTACTGCTATATTCAACTGTGTCTATGCTATTTCGTACCCATAAATGTGGAGTAGGAGGGAGGTAAAACTCCCTGTTCAGATACTCTCTTTTAAGAATAACTTGGGGAAGATATTGGCATATGTTTTCCCAGGTAGCCTTGAAATCATGAACCAAATAAACTGATGTGGATGCCGTATTATCTTAGGATGTGTAAAAAGCACCTACTAATCTCATTCAAGGCCATAAGGTCTTTGCAGTTTTGACTTCCCTCTTCAACTAAAATGTGATCAAAGCATGCAGCAGAGTGCTTATCTGTTACTATGCCACTACCAAACAGAGTAGGCAAAAGATTTTCATTGACTCTTAATGCCCATGGAGAGAGACTAGGTGGCTAAGTGTCCTTAGCCTATGAGATCACTAAGTGATGTAGAGACAGGCAGTACGAATATCCCTTCCTCACCTCCAGTGCCATGAAGGTTAGGAAGATTTGGTGTAACAGTCTTCTAGCCGCTGGAAGGCTAGGCATCTGTAGAGAAGGTTCACTGAATTCTTCAGATGAACACCCACGCTTTTACAAATTCATAAATATTACCGTTTGAGAATTTTAAAATCAGAAAAGCATCTAAGAAATGGATTGTGTCACCAAAAGCCAAAGAATTGACATCTTTCTACATTTCATAAAACTCTGTTTTGAACCAAGTTTATCAGGTTTATATATGACACTATACGTCATACGAGGGACATTCCTTCCTCTCCCTGAAAAAAAAACCCAAACAAAAAACAAACTACACCATTTATCTGATTAAACTGACATGGTAAATGAAGCTGCAGATATTCAAGAACAATTACTTAAAAGGATTTTAGAAATTCATTACTTCAATACACCTGGATAAAACTATAAAATATAATTAGGCAGACCTCCATGTCCCTCCAAAGTCCTGTTTCATGAATTCTTAAATAGTAGCCATTCAGTCAAAGCTCAGCTGGTGTTGAGACTTGCAAGGAATGTCACAGACAAGAAGAAGGGCTCCTATAGCTACATTAGTAATAAAAGGCTGAACAGGAAAAATGTGGACCTCTTGCTGAATGAGATGGTTTATTTAATTAATGGTGGACAGAGATAAAGCTGAGCACCAGGCTGTATAAAGCCCTGAGCAATCTGATTGGACCTTAGAGTTGGCCAGACTTTGAGGAGGTGGTGGACTAGAGGCCTCCTGAGGTCCTTCCTAAATTACATGACTGTCTAGTTCTAGGGAGTGAACTGGGAAATGGCAGAGAAGTTCTCTGCATCAAATAGCCATGCATAGGATGACAGATTATGGGCAAGCCATCAAGAAGAAGAAACAAAGGTGGGACAACTTTGTTTCAAGACTGCTGACATCAATGAGCAGTGCAGTGAAAGGGTAGCCACTTCCAATGAGGCAAATATTGATGTGAGGCAAATAAGTAGAGGCTGCTGGTTGTGCATTTACGGATTGTGTCCATTCATGTGTTTCCGTACAAAGGAAGTGACACAATGGAAGTCCCTCTCACACCACACAAATACTAATGTTTTGGTTAAAGGTCATCCCTAGTTTAGAAATGCCACAGGCTTTCCAAGTGAAATGAGTTACAAATCATGCTAGGAGCTGGAAACAAATTTGCAGACAGGACCAGCAATAGAATATGTTAATTTGTTATGACTGAAAGCATTTCTCATATTTTGCAAACTGGAAAGGAAAAAGTTTTATAGCCTTATTTATAACATCTACATCAATAAGGTGTGTTCTTATCCAAAAATGCCTAGTATGCCTTCCGATAGCTGGTTCCAGTTATAAACGATGGCATGATTACCTGCAGTTCTAAAATGTAAGTGATGAGGTAGCAAAGGTGCAAGAACATTTTCATTTCAGATGATTTTATACACAAAGAGAGAATTTTGATGAATGAAAGTCATCTTTAATAAAAGAGCTAAAAGAATAATATCAGAAACAGAACTTACATACTAGAGATGTTGGGGAGATTGGAAAAAGCATCACTTGGAATTGTTCTTAGATGAGTTTCCATAAACCTCCTATAGAAATAAAAATTCGGCAGTTAATATCCTTTGGTAAGTACAATTTAACATTTAAAAGTCCTACACAACTCTATCTCTGCTCCAGTATTTCTATTCTTACCTTCCCTTTCCCAATGTTTCCATCTTTGCCTCATTTCTGTTTCTGTTTCATTATGTGACTTGGTTTGCTTGGTGTTCTCCCTCAGTCTAGATTACAGCATTCTGATTGCCTCTCCTAGGAACTCAGCATTCAGTGGTAGTGATGGACCTTCCAAAATTCAGGAGCATGACTAGCAAACATATTTGCCAACTGAAGTAAATAAAGTATTAAGAGTATAAGCATTTTTTAAATCATTTTAGGCTCCACAAAGATCTCCCATCCTTCATTCCAAGCAGGAAATTCAGGTATACAAGGCAAAATTGAATTAGAGCAATTGCATACTACCTCTACAGAATTTTCCACATTCTCTGTAATAAATACAACATTCTTCCTCCCTCGACCTCTGATGTACGGATGGCATGCACATTGTTAATTTTTTAGCTTTAGCCCAGTTAAAGGTGCACTTCAGGAGATAATAGAATTATGCTTTTTACCCATCCTCAGGAGGTTTCAGAAAAACAGGCAGTATAATAACATGTAGCACATACTGACAAAGTAAGTAAGTGGTGTTTGTTAGCTGCCATTCTTCAGCTACTTGTTGTCTTAACAGGTTGCTGACTGAGTTCAAAGAGTCAATGATTATGCAGCCCAGCCAAGGGGCCAGGGCCAAACTTTTAAGCCAGCATTTGTCTACAACCACCTGCACAGCTCCAGGTCTCTCTGGCTTTTAAAAATGTGTGGGCTGATATATTACTACTAATTTCAAGCCTAATTTTAAGTTGCTACTAAAGCAACTTAAAACTGTACAGAAAAAAAATCAGTGTTTCAGTCTCTGTTTGCCAAGTGTGAGTCTGTGGATAATTATTAGTTGGGGATCACCAGGCACCAGTGTTGTGTAGAAGGCTGTGGGATGGACAGTAATTCTTTGGACTGGGAAGAAGACAGGCTGAGAAAATTCTCAACTGGAACAGTCTGTAATGGATCAAAAATGAGAGTAATTTAAATAGGGTAGATTTAGTTTAGCCCAGTCTAACTGCATATAAAGATAACAAGCTTACCAACTGTGTTAATAGAATAGAATCATAGAACCATTATGGTTGGAAAAGACCACCAGGATCATCAAGTCCAACCTTCACCCTAGCATCTCTCTAGCCACTAGACCATAGCCTCAACTGCTACATGTACTCTTTTTTTAAACACCTCCAGGGGTGGTGACTCAACCACCTTCCTGGGCAGTCTGTTCCTGTGCCCAACCACTCTCCCAGTAAATAATTTCTTCCTAATATCTAATCTAAACTTCCCCTGATGCAACTTGAGGCCATTTCCTCTTGTCCTAGCATGAGTAATTTGGGACAAGAGACCAACAACAGCCTCACTACAACCTCCTTTAGGTAGTTGTAGAGAGCAATAAGGTCTCCTCTCAGTCTCTTCTCCAGACAAAAAAGCACCAGTTCCCTCAGTCGCTGTTCATAGGGCATGCTTTCCAGACCCCTCACCAGCTTTGTTGCCCTTCTCTGGACCCACTCCAGCACCGCAATGTCCTTCCTGTACTGTGGTGCCCAGAACTGGACACAGTACTCAAGGTGTGGTCTCACAAGTGCCGAGTACAGGGGCATGATCACCTCTTCAGGCCGGGAAAGCAGCAAGTTTTGGAATTTAAAGTCCAAAGCCAGAAATAAGAAAGTCAAGACAGGTCAGGACCTGCCTGCCCATCATAACATACAGTGTGAACACATGACGAATGTGGTGAACGGAGATTTATGTCTCACTGAGGCAGTGAACTCCTTTCCCAGTAATGCTTTGCGGCTCCCATGAGC
>JAVSBS010007824.1:14057-28564 GCA_033124195.1 Coracias cyanogaster | reverse complement strand
GAGCGTGGGTTGAGCCGCGGGGAGTAACGCCGCTGGGGAAGGAGGCCCCTGGAGGTGCAGCAGCCGCCGCGGGCGGGGAGGGTCCCAGCATCTTCCGTTGATTTTTGGTTACCTGCGCCTGGTAGCACGGTGTGTGTGAGCTTTGCAGTGACAGGTAGCGCTGGTAGTATTTTCGGTTTTGTTTTAGTTTTCTTTTTAATTTCCCTCGGGTAGCAGAGGGGCGCTGGGCTGGCCGTTGTTGCTGTTCGCTTCTACCCGCGAACGGCTGCGCAGCCGCGGGTGCTAAAAATCCGGCGGTGAGCCGGAATAAAACTCGAGATACGGAAACCTCAGCGTGTGTCGCTTGAGGAGGTGGTCTGCCTCCAGGATCGTAACAGCTTTCTTAATGTAAATGTGAAAGCTGTTCAGGAAGCCGGTGCGTTTTACCAAGGAAGTTATCACGTTCCCAGAAGTTTATACGATGAACATCGATGAGAGAGCAGCTCCCTGAAACTAGCGGCTGCAGGCAGGAAAGCATTCCACCGAAATCCGGGTGGTGCTGGGTACTCGTCTTTTCCTGCCGTGACTTCAGCGGTTCTTGACCGTGGTCCGGTGGGTCTCATGAGCTGCTGCTCTCATGAAGGTGGCTGAAGCAGTCATCTTCTTGGGCGCTTTTTGTTGTCGGTTGGGCAGTTTCAGTGAGCTGTGGTTTTGTTTGTTGTGGTGGTGTATGTTTCACCTTCAGTGTAAATATTTTTTTTTCTAAAGTGTTGCTTTTAAAAGTTCTGATAACTTCAGAAAATGATTCTGTGATGAGTCTCTTTTCTCTAACTCGTTCGGTTTGATTGAGCATCACTTACTCTGTGAACAGAGATGGTTGGCTTTTTACGGGCTATTCAGTTTACTCTTTAGGATTTTCAATACTGCTGGTAAGTAGGATGACGGATTGTGAGTGATGGGTATGAGGAACCAGCAATTACCAGGCATGGGGCTTGCTGAAGGAGGCTACAGTGTGCGTGTGCAGTTGTAGGTTATTAGTACTCTGGTAGTAGGACCAGAGTATCTCTCATCACAATGCGAGATACAAGCTCTTTATGAATTGGAGAGAAGGGAAAGTATAAATGCGGTAACCTGCTGAGTGTACTTAGGAGCTAGAAAAAGGTGAGTTAATTGTTTAAGAACAGCAGAGCTCTTGGAAGCTGCAGAGAACTGACAGAAGAGGAAGAGGGAGGCACAAGTCAGACAAAGGAGTGTTTAGGCATCTATTGCATTATCCTGGGGTAAGAAATAACGATTTGAAATGGGTCAAGTGATAATTCAGCATGAAGATTTGGCGCGTCACAGTTCTCAAGGAGGAGTCTGCACAGAGGAGGCACAAATGAACAAAGGCAGAAGTTTTCTGAAACTTCCCGTGCCTGGTTCAAGGAATTAAGATAAATTAGTACTGTAGCGTTTCAAAGTTTTCCTCATGTCTGACTAGCTGAGTAGGTTAAACCTCCACTCAGGACTGCACAGACAGCAATAGAAATAAAGGAGTCATGAAAGCGTTACACCACTGAAGCCACACGAAGCAGCGCAAGGTACATTTTCGGTGTGAGGTACAGGTTCTTTAGAAATGAGATAAAAGTTGTCAGTGATAAGTTCGTTAGATGATGGGATAGCTTTGGTATTGGGTAACTATTGTTATTACAGTGTTCTCTGGATATTTGAAAATGAGGTAGTAGATGGTGGCTGTGTGTAACTCACTTTCTAGCAGTGGTACAGCAATACCTGTTTTAGCTGGCTGACAGAGACCAGGCTCGGGTGAAGACAGCATGAGCCTCCTTTAGCACTGGTCTGGGCTCAGGCTTCAGAGCATTTTGTCATACATCTGTGGCCAGATTCTTTCTGTGAAGAAAAAGGTGTTAAGCAGAAAAAAGCATCGAGTACCTCTGCAGAATCAAGCAGGCAGAGGAGTAGCAGCTGATAAAATAAGAGGAAATAATGTTGAAGGGACATAATTAATAGGAAGCGTGGTCCCCTCTCTGTTACAAGTATTAAGAATGGAAAATAGTTTTAAGCGGTGGTCCTTTTGTGAATACATATATAAGCTAAATATCTCACCTTTAAAATAACTTACTTGTATTAAACTTCATGAGCAACAGGCAAAAATGGTGAAATTTACTCAAACTGCCCTTCAACACACAGAGCAGAAGCACAGCAGTAAAGTGGTTTCTAAAAAACAAAAAGCAACATTTTTAAGGAAATGTGTAATCTACAGATACTTATTTTAATGAAACATGAAAATATTTGAAACTTTAAACAGGTACAATACAAAAAATTATTAAAATGTGGTGGATAGCCTCAAAGCATTTTACCATTTCCTGCACTGTTCCTGTTGTGGTTGTTTCTCTTTAAGTGAAGAATGAGGTGCAAAAAGATGAAGGATGAGAAAGAGACAAGCCTGGGGTGCACCCACCTCAAAGAGGGGCCTGTGAGGAGAAAAGCAGGGCAGTCAGTTTGCAGTCAGTTGGCTTTGCTTTTGCTGCCATTAGGGTGCTAGATTAATAAAAAGTCTGTATGAAATAGAGTTGTTGCTAGGGGTAATTCTGCTTCGCGTGGCTTTGGTGGTGTAACAAGTCAGTCCTGGTAGTATTGGCATTCTTACATGCCAAATAAAGCTGAAGCTGAATATCCATCTATCCTCTGGTGACTAGAAGTTAGTGTTATTTGCGGCTCTGGTACGCTGAGTTGTCCCCTTCTGGTCCACTTCATTTTCCTGATTTGTTGTGTAGGGAAAACATCTCCCTTTAGCCCATGGGTGCTACGCTAGGTGGCCTCCTCCTTGGAGATGCCCAACATAACCATCTATGATATTAGGATAAAATATCCACCTGTTGCCTTTGTTTCTGAATATCCGTCACTGCTGGTGTTACCCAGCTTTGTGGGGAAGAGGGTCTGTGGCTCAGCTCCATAAGGATATGCAGCTCCTTTGGGACCTCTGTTTGTCCCTTTGTTGTGAATGAGTGATTTAGATTGCTTGAAGAATCACCATCGAAGGTGTTAGCAAAAGTGATTGAATATGAATTTGTAGAAGTGCAACTTAACAAACTTCGATGGCAAATTTCATTCTGTTACTATGTAAAATAAACATATAAAGGAAAACCAAGTTAGAATCAATGTAGAATGATTTACACAGAGACTAGAGACACGAAAGGGTAAGGGAGACCCTCCCATTGAGTCTCAAGGTTCAGAGTGGTCTCCATTGCTTTCTAAACTCCTGATGGAGCTTAGGTGTGGCTAGATCCAATCTTACTCTCCCTGTCTTGGTCAATGGTATGTGTCTAATGGAAGGGATACAAAAGGCAAGGAAGACTTCTCCTTGAGTCACAGGGTTCAGAGTGGACCCCCCCTTGCTTTCTGAACTCCTCCTTCTAGAGGAGCCTGGGTGTGGCTGGATCCAGACTCAGTCCCAGACTTGGTCAGCAGTTTATGTTTGAAGGATTTAGACACATGGTTTTCATTATTATTAATTCGGTGTGCTATCAGTCACTAACTGAGGATCTGTTGTGAATAAGAGGTCTCACCACTTTGTTTAAGGAAGGATCTCTTAGTCTCAGGTAAGGAATCTCAAACCTTGACAGGCATCCCTGCTCACGGGGAAAGTTGGCTAGTGTGCAGTCCAGTTTGCCATACAGAATTCGAATTGGGCTCATCCAATGATCTCTTGTTGGCAAAAGAGCTGATCGCTTCAAGGAGCAACCTTGAGAGGTGACTCAGCTCAAGGGGAGATCGCTGCTGTGCATCCACGCTGACTAGCAGGGAGAGCTCAAAGAAGGCTCACTTTGGCTGTCATACTTACAGGATAAAGTGGTTGGCTCATAGTCAAATTGCATACAATGGGAAAGGTATGCACGAGACTCTGTACCCACAACTTTAATTGTTCCTTCATAAAAGACTCTTGGAGGAGCCATACGGAGGTTCATGCATTAATCATGTGATTCGTGTTCCAAGCTTATATACATCCATGCTCACTGGGTCACTCTGATCCGTTGTGTGTTTCCTAGAGGAGTTCTTGGCCTGTTTGTTGCTCAGGCCTTTACCTCCTCTGGAGCCTGTGCCAAACTACCCTGTGAGTTTGGTTAAGGGAGGGTTGAGTGCGTCCGTCATACCCTTGGACCTCACCCTTGGTGCCACTTGCTGAGACCTCCTTCAGCTCCACGTTCCCAGTTTTGCCTGTCCTCGTGGGAGCTGTCAGCTGGGAAGAGGACCAGCATGGACGAGTCTCCTAGGCTGTCCTCTCACGGTGGCTACAAAAATCCTCAAAAGTTTAAAATACACGGGGATGCATAAAAAAGACAAGGCATGCTGTCACAGACAGGTTATGCCAGTCTGGCAGTGCTGACTGGTGGCTTTACTGCTTGAAATCTCTCTCTGCTGCCCAGTGACCCAATACTGAATTGGCCTTGCTAGTCAGAAATCATATGGACATTTCAGAGGTGGCATCTTAGATTTTCAAAATTTGCTTAGGTGTCAGGTAGTTTTTTAGAGCACTGACCGAACGGAAGAATCCCACTAGTACTTTTGGACATAGTCAGTACATAACCCTATAATTATTTCTAAAATTACTTGTAAGCTTAATTGGCATATTCTCTCCTGTTGCTTTGCTTTACATCTTTAGAGAGTCTTTCACCAGATTAAACTATCTCATTTTTAGTGTTGTTATTCTCATTAAGTATCTCCTCTGTGAGGTACTCATTTAGTGTTGAACCAGTTCATAACAATGAAGGATTTTCTAAAGGATATGTCTAATCTTATTTTATATGCTTTCTTATTTTAATGAATTTATTACATATGTCTAAGACAAAGTTATTATTGAAATACTGACATGCAGCACACTCCTTTATAAATGTAACAGCTTATGGCTGTGAAGACTGAGATAGAACCCTATTAGTGGATTTTGGAGATGCTTTTGGAAGATAACTGTTCCAGGTTCTTACTCTTGTGTCCTTTGCTTCACATCAGATGGCGTTCAGTGACAGACACGGGAATGGTACTGTCGTTACCTTGCCCCTTTTTTATCTAGTATTTTTACTATTTTTCTGGAAGTGTAGCAACAGAAGGGATAGCAAATGAAGTCATAATGGAAGGAGTTACACTAGTTCAAAGAACTACATCAGAGCTTTAAGAATGAAATTAAGTAGCTAATACATTCTGTAGTTTTCTTTTGTTCCGTGATTTAGATGTCTATATTGTGATGATTTAATCCTTTTTTAGTACCTCATTGCTGTAACACTTTAATTGGTGTTTCTCTCTTTCCTTATTATCATTAGTAGAGGGATATGGCACTATCTTTCATCTCTTCAACTCAGCAAGGCTGGAAACAGATATTTTGTTAAATGTAATTCCTTTTGGTAAATTCATTTCTATCTGCATTGCCCTGTCACCTTTTCATCCCCACCAAGAACACTTCCGAAAGCTGCAGAATGTGAAAGTACAGATTGTGCCTTTGATGTTGAGTCACTTTTAAAAGGAAAACAATAATGAATACCTTGTCAAACAATATAACATATCATGATTGATGATTGTTACCTGAGGAAACTTTGTTAAGTGGAATTAAGTTAGAATTTTTATGTTTTCTTGAGAGGAATACGCCCTGAACATTTCTGTTTCTTTTACTTTCACAGTTTACATCCTGCCTAACTAGGCTGGGCGCTAGGATTATTTTTTTTCTTGTATGTTTTTTTCCAACTGTTTCTGTTACAAAGCACGTCTGTAATGAGGGTGACCCTATTGGAGATTGCAGCATCTGATGGAGCAGCTCTCTGCTGCTCCCTGCTCTGTGGGACAGTGACCACTGTGAGGAAGCGTTTCCCCCACAGCCTTCCAAGTCCCTTCCTGTCTTCTGTCATGCCTTCAGCAAAAACCACTGAAACATGTTTTCTGTAGTAAATAAACCACAGGAGGGTTGATGAAGTGTCCTCTAAAATAGGGTGATCATTTAAGATTACTTAGAAACTTCAGTTAATATAGAACACAGCTTTGTGTTTGCTTAGCCAGACTAATCACAGGGAGCTCCTGACACCAGTGTGCTTAAGCCAGCAGGTTTCATGTCCTTAAAGTTTCATGGGTTTCTGGATGGGTCCAGTTTTTCACCTGCTCCTGGTCTTGCGTTCTTGAGAGAAGGCCTGCACCTCTGCCATCGGGCTGCAGTTCAGTTAGGTGGAAGCATGCTTCAGTTGGTCTGCTGCGGTGTGGAATGCTGAATGCTTGGTGGGCTTGAACTCTGATGTAGCATGCTCTTGGATTGTCCAAGTTGTTTTGCAGGAGCTGCTCTGAGGGAGGGTGATGGATTTTGCCTGGGAGTGATTTTAAAAGATAAGGCTTATGTCTTTGGGAAATTTCTCAGTTTGCACGAAATTTATTTAGATTTATTGACATTTAAAAATGAATTTTTGTGCATTGACAATAAGATTTTCAGTACATTCTCACAGAAGATTACTGAAATTAAAGATGAAGAAGACACATTGAACCATGTGATTCTTCTTACTTAAAACTTGTTATGTGAACTACATGAAGTTTTCTCAAAGAGCCTTCTGTGAACCCTACCCGTCATACGAAATGAAGGGGGAATGCAAAAGCTTTTTCACCCTAAGCAGTGGTTACTGCCTGAGGTCCAGCTGCTGCTACCCTATTGATACTGTATGGTGGCTGTAATGTAACAAAAGTACTCCTGGAGTAAAGTGCTGCTCAGGGTTGTAAGGCATTCTGAAACGAGGAGGAAACCAAGAAGAAATACAGGATAGTCTACATTGCAGACCCATAACCAGAGTACTATCTGTATGTAGTGGTGGTGTTACGGTGATTGGTACAATTATTTTTATTAAAAAAAAAGGTAAATTTCATTATCGGCAGAATTAACTAGCTAAGCGTTTTTCTCCTCAAACTTTCAATAAAAGCCTTCTAGACAACCTGGGTTTACTGCTGCTTGGTTTGCATCTTTTTCTTTTATCTGTGAGTGAACAAATACCACTCCATTTTTTCTGTGGAAGTTCCAGATTACCAGAGAGTATTGATAGATATTTGCAGATTTTGGGAGTGGGACCTAGGTTAGAAATTAAATTTTAGAAAACAAGGTCAAGCACTGAGGAAGTTCTCTTCCTATTTGAATTTAAAAAACTGATAACTTGCAGCAAAAGTTTGTAATCTGCAGACAGAGTATGAGTATGTTTGTTACTTTTGTTCAGAAAGTGTAAATTCGAAAACTGAGCTTTTGCTAATAGTTCACAAACCAAAAGCAGAGCTAATTTTGCCGCAGATTATTTCAGCAGCTAGACATAGTGCAGGAGTTATTCAGAGAAAATGCATGAGTCAGATTTCACATTGAACAAATAGCAAATTAGGTGCCAGGCCACAGATGTAATGATTGCTGGGTTTGTAAGAAGTGGAAAGTTGGTGGTAGTCACAACTGGCTGCGAGAAACATTTGCAATTCAGTGCAACTGATGCTGTCTTTGTGACAGTGACAAGTGGTGGGCCAAAGCAAGTGGCGAGTGTTGTCAGTGGCAAGTGTTATATATTTCTGTTGCTTGTGCAAATTGTGTGGGATAAACTTTTACCACAGAAGAGGATGCCCAAGTCCACTATTTCTGAAGATAAATACTCCCTCCTCTCCTTTCACTGTTCTGAAACAGAGGGACCCAGTAAAATAACGTCTTGCAAAGCAGTGGTTTTCTCTGGTATAGAGGTGCTTCTCTACATGTAAATAAATTTTACAAATGCTAATCAAAATTTAGTGAAACTCTATGGATACAGACAAGGAATATTTGTGTGTCCCTAATCAGAATGTGAAAATGAAAGGTGGTTTCAACTTTAATTTGAACTTGGGTGAAGTATTCACATTAGCATGTTATCCAGTATTAAGGAAAAGCAGTTCTGTTAATCATTGCTTAATGTATTATAGGCATGCACTCATGTCTTGCTTTCAGAACAAATATTTTTCTTAGGTGTACTTGAGGTATGTTTTCCTCGTGTCACCTTATTTACTGTTTGAAGTTTTTCATTTTTCTCGTAATACAGCCTCATTGTTACCCTCCTAGTATTTAAAATGGGTATTATCTTTTAAGGCTTTCAAAAGATTTCCCCTTGCTTTTATTACATTATTTTATATTATCAGCACTGTCATCGGTTGTCCACGTTGCCAGTGTGCTGAAGGAAGCATTTGATACTAGTCTATGAAGGCATTTGAAGAAATGTCCAGTAATGTAAGCATTAAACAACTTACAGCATTTTCAGATAATATTTTATTTTTTAATCTTTATTTTTTAGTATATGCATCATGAATGAATCTGCCTCTAGTGGAAATGGTCAAGAATTTGATGTATTTAGCGCTATGGACTGGAAGGATGGCATAGGTACGTTGCCAGGAAGTGACCTAAAGGTAAGATGTAATTTTTTTTAATAAGTGAAATAAAAGATTAAATGCCAAAAGAATGCATTTCACAGGCTGGTGTGTAAGTATCTGTTTTATGAATAAAACATGGCTCTGCAGCTTCGAGTTAAGAGACTGTAGCCTGTTAGCTTTTAGCTCTGGAGTTTCTTGATTCAGTTTCTGGTGCTGGCACAGACAGCCATCATCCTCGTAGCAAGGCATAAATTAGCACTGCCTCACTATATAGACAGAAGTAATCAAGTGCACAAAATCCGAAAGAAATCTCAGAAGTTGAGTGTGAAAATTCAGTCCACTTTGAGCATTATATTACCATTTCACTAAGAATCTTTATACTGTCATTGACTGTCGCTGTCTCATATTCTTAGTTCTTTTTATTTCTAAACGTAGTTTATTTGTGCTGTGCTTTTGTCATGTGGGTGCCTAGAAAATGAATACGCCGAGTGCTTCTGATCTTGGTATAGTTTAGAAATCTGAATGACACTGGAATAGTACTTCTAATTGTATTTTTCACACTAGTTGTATTTACTGAGGTAAATTAAAACAATTTTATTTTTTTTTCAAGATACTTTATGTATTTTTTAGTCTGATACTTATTACTGTGTCATCAGAAGATGTCATCTGCTGTGTTAGCTAAAAACAGTTTCGATATTAGAGATTTTCTTGCACCTATTTCCTGTTGATTATAGTCAATATTTTCATATCGTTCCATTTAGACTAACATTGATGAGTTTTTGTCATAGGTTATTTTTTAAAATAAATCTTACAAGATAATGTGTTTTGTTTTTTTTTTTTTTAAATCTTCATATCCCTCCATGCCTGATACAATTTCTGTTGTTGGAGTAAAGAATCAAAGTCTGAAATTCAGGACATACATCTTGTGAGTTTGTTTTTGTATTTTGTTTGGTTTTTTTATCACAAAACCATAGAACAGAATAATTTTCTTTGCAAAGGACATCAAGGCACCAACTCTAAGCACCCCAGACCTCAGGCCAACTTAGATGAGCTTGTACAGGGCCTTGTCCAGTATGGATTTGGTTATCTTCAGGGTTGGAGCTACCACAATCTCTCTGGGCAACCTGTTCCAGCATTTGATCACCCTGGTAATGATTTTTTCCTTTTACGGATACTTGGTTGGAATTTCGTATTTTGTAGCTTGTGCCTGTTGCCTCTTCGCTGCATCACAGAATGTTAGGGATTGGAAGGGACCCTGAAAGATCATCTAGTCCAGCCCCCCCGCCAGAGCAGGATCACCTAGATCAGGTCACACAGGAACGGGTCCAGGTGGGTTTTAAATGTCTCTAGAGAAGGAGACGGCACAGCCTCCCTGGGCAGCCTGTTCCAGTGCTCTGTCACCCTCACTGTGAGGAAGATTTTTCTCGTATTTATGTGGAACCTCCTATGTTCTAGCTTGCACCCATTGCCCCTTATCCTGTCATTGGATGTCACTGAGAAGAGCTCTTGTCCTTTTACCGTGCACATCTGAGAAGAAACTGGCTCTATCCCCTCTATATCCTCCCATTAACTACTGGAAGACAGCAGTAAAATCTCTCCAGCTGTTTTTAAGACTGAGATACAAGTTCGCTCAGCTTCTTCTTGCATGTCATCTGCTACAGCCCCTACTTGTTTTGGTGAACGTCTGCTGGACTTGCTCCAGTATGTCCAGTTTCTTTCTTGTACTGGACACAGGAGTCTGCATATGGTCTCAGCAGTATTAGATAGAAGGGAAATAGTCAGTTCCTTTGACCTGCTGGCCACCCTCTTGCTAAAGCAGCCCTGAATGCTCATGGCTACCTTTACTGCCAGGGCTCATTGCTGACTCATGTTCAACTCATAGATTGTCTTCCGCAAAGCTGCTTTCAAATAGCCAGCCCCTGGCCTGTGCTAGTGCACACAGATGTTCTACACCAGGTGCAGAGCCTTGCACATGCTTTTGTAGACCTTCATAAGGTCTTGTTAGCCCATTTCTTCAGCATGTCAAGGCTTTTCTGAATAGTAGCTGTGCCCTTCAGTTTATTAGCCATGCCCTCCAATTTGGTAATTTGCTTTTGCTGCCTGTACACATATAGAAGCTTTTCTTGTTGGCTTGGCTCGTTTCTTCTCCAGATGAACTTTGGGTTTCCTGATTCCAACATTGTACACTACAGCAATATTACTATATACCTTTTCTATTTAATGTTTCCCCTATTTCACCTTCTGGTTACTTACTTTTCCATTTGAACTAAGTCAGGAGTCCCTAGTCCATTCCTGTTGGCTGTCATCCACATTTGTTTAACTTCTTGCACATTGGCATGCTTCATTCTCCTGGTGTGAAGTTCCTGGAGAGATATCCAAATTTCCTGGGCCTATTTACCCTTTAAAGCAGGCTTCTGTATGATCCTGCCAAGCAAATTGCTGAACAAGCCAAAATCTACTGTTCCTGAAGTCCAGTGCTGCTGTTTCACTATTTGTTTTACTCACTTCTTTCAGACTTCACCAGATTATGGTTGCTGCTGCCAAGGCTGTCATCAGCCTTCACATCCCTGACTAGTTCTGTATTCTTTTTTGAAAGTTCAGATTTTTAAAATTCCTTTCTATTTTAACAAGCAACCTTGTGTGAAAGGCAAACATAATATTGAGATGTTTGAGGAATACAGAAAGGAGCAATGCAGAAAAATACAATAATCTCATATAAACCACTGGTACGTGCTTTGTTCCGTTCTGGTTACCCTATGTCGAAAGGAACAAAACCAAAGGAAAGGCTGCATCATTAATTGGTAGAGGAATGGGAAAGCTTCCATACAAAGTGAGGGAAATGACTGGGAGGTGTAGCTGAGTGTAACTTCCAGGAATCATGAAAATGCTTAAGCATCTCCTGTTTCAGGAAAGCATGAGCTTCATTTTAAGGTTGCTCTTCTGCTTGCTTAGGCATTAGGGAAGACACAGCCAGAGGTGCGATGGTAGTGTACCTAGAGTGATGAAAGATACAGAGAGAATTGGCCAGACAGCTCATTCTGGTCTTTGCTTTGCTTTTAAATACAAAATAAAAGGGTTACTGAATTAAATTGAAATGGAACCATTCTAACACTGAGGGAAGAATACTTTCTAACAATGCAGAATTAGCCCGAGGAGGTGACTGGACCAGGGAGCATCAAGACTCAGTGAAGGACTATGTGTTCATAGAGATACCAAAACAATTCGAGCTGTTAGAATACTAAAGATTTTTAAGCTTTCAAGATAATTTTTCAGGGCTGCTTCTAAATACTGATGGTTAAAAGGGTGACTGATCCCTTGAAACTGTAAATGTGATTGTGGAAGATACATTATGCTCTTTGTGGAATTCTCAGAGTAAGGTTGATGTGGATGGTTTACCTGAACTTCCCTGATAACAGAATATTTCAATACTGTGTCCTGAACCTAAAGAAAACAGCCTTACATAGCAGTGACTTCTTGAAAGCTTCCGTGTGTCATTCCAAAAGTGTAATACACTTGCTCCACTAAGGATATCAGACCATTGCCATGTATTTACTTCTAAATACAATTGAAAAATCCATTGAAAACACTGTAGTAGAGAGATGTACAAATCCAAAGGTTTTTTACAGCCTGGAAATAGATTAGAGTGCCTGGGGTATTTATAATAAATAATAAGCAATAGCTGAACTATTAATTGTAGACAAATGTATTGCTTACATTCTCACATTTAGTCTTTTCATAAAATGTTGGGGAAAATTGTCTTTGAACACTCAGATTTGGTAAACAGTACTATATGAGCATATTTTAAGTGTATACCGAAATGTTGAAATGCTGCATTTTAAGATAGAAATTCTGGGGAGTTACCTACTTGAAGTCCTTATTTTTAGTTATGTAAGTCATACGGCATTTGCTTGTCTTTACTGCTTGCGTGATGAAGTTTCATGCTTATTTTTACATGTGCACTTTTAAATAAATCTCTTTTCATGTGTGCTATATTCATATTCAGCCTCCTCAGATTATCAGGCAAGTATATCTAAGCAACTATTATTTCTAAGAACCATTTAATTTTTGTGAATGTAAGCTCCTATATGAATAAAAGCTGGTAAAAAACTATTCTAAGTAGTGTAAAATGCTTGAAACATTTACAGATAACTTTTCTTAATATTTACTTATCATTGCTTAAATTTAACTTTTCTTATGATACAGAGGAACGACCAAGTCAGAAATAGAAAATTGCATTATTTCTGTCCTATGGGCAGTTTCATGCCTATCGGACTTTACTGATGTAAGGCTGCACCAGGGGGCACTCACTTCCCAGTCTGATCAAAACAAGGGAGTCGAGTCAGATTCCAAGCCTCTATTCTCAGAGGTGAGAAGTCTCTTAGTCTACATCTGTTTCCACATCAGTAAAGTGCTGAAAATACTATTTTCCTGTGATTTTGGGCAGTGTCAATTGTTAGATTTTTGTCACCTGCAGCTGGGGAAGGCTGTGGAAATATATTCTCATACAGATTTTGTTAAAACTCTTTAGCAAAAATAGTCTTAAAATTGTTAATACTCCTTGAATACTGCTTTGAACATGCTGTATGACAGATAAATAGTGAGTGGTTGTGGAAAATGCTAGAATTTCAAATTATGCAAGGGGTAAGGAGAATTACAGATTATGCAGTATGATGCACCAGAGACTGAAAATAAAAATTTTAGCATTCTCTATTAGTTCATTCAAGATGTTTAAATAAAACAGAAAACTTGAATTTCAGTAGAGTTTAAAATAGTTTACAAATTACAGAATGCCTTCATGTGGCAGGCTAAGTAATGTATGCTCATCTGAAAAACATCGGTACTTACCAGTTGCTCTGCATGGTGTGAATGTAAATGTGAAATACTCTTCTTTTTTTTTTTTTTTTAAATCTCTGTGCTGAGTGCAGGCAGTAACACCGTCACTGCAAGATTTAAATGTACTCATTAAATTGGAAAAGCTGTAATAATTTACAGTCACTTCCTACTGCAGTGACAGAAGTTTATGAAGTACTTAGTAATGAGTTTTCTTCTACTGCTTGTGTTTGGAAAGTGAGCTGTTACATACTGCATGGACAGAATTTCCAGCTTGCAAATTGTGCTTGAATGGAAAAAAAAAAAGAAATTTGATGATGAAGAAATTAACCTGTGAATAAAGTTGGACAGCTAATATCGTAGGAAACAAACTGTAATAGTGGAACTTGAATGGTAGAATGATGGTCAGTGGTGCTTGATATTTCCAGCCGTGCTGTAGAGAAGGTAATGATGATTCAGAGTGCTGTGTTGTGGATGCGTAGGTGCAGCAACCCAAGGCAGTAAAGTACATCCTTCCACCTGCATTCAAGCTTGCTTGAGATAATCAGCATTTTGAAAACAGCTTATTTTGTTCCCTCACATGATTATATGTCAGAAATACTGGTAGTGTCTCAGGCAATAACTAAGTATAGTGCTTTTTTAGTGCAAAGCTGTTTCTGTCCTCATGCAGTGTCATGTGCTGCGCTTTGAATCTAGGGAGGCATTTCGGTCTCGGGGGAAGAGTCCCTGAGAGTATCTTCAGGGAACATCAACTACTGGGAACCAGTTAGATCACTGCCTGCACCAGGAAGGCGTTATTCCAGAGAGAAGATAAACTCACTTCAGGGAAGCTGGCAAGGGGTAGCGTGGGGAGGAGAAAGCAAGGCAGAATAGACTTTTCTCTGTCCATGTGTGAGCCTCAGCAGGTGTAGGTAGTGGCCTGATCTTTTCCATGTGGAAGTAACTTTCTTCTCTTGCAATCTAATGTAATTACTTAGCTCATGCTGTGCTTCATTGCTGTATATTTCTGGGTAAAACTTTGCATTGTCATAACATGGTTTTACCTAGTTAAGAAAGACTACAAAAAAGGAAATTTTGCTGTTAAAATTGCTAAACCTCTGAAGCCATGAAATGCTGGAATTAGGTTTGCCTTTGGATTTTCAGTTGGGCTTCCTCATATGTAGTCACGGTAGAGTCGTTGTCTTCTGCTTGTGTCCAGCAGATCAAGGGAGGTCCTCCTCCCCCTCTACGGTGCCCTAGTGAGACCTCACCTGGAGTACTGCGTTCAGTTCTGGGCTCCCCAGTTCAAGAGGGACAGAGATCTACTTGAGAGAGTC
>JAVSBS010007824.1:0-10921 GCA_033124195.1 Coracias cyanogaster | reverse complement strand
TTCTCACAGATAACCAGCTAATTTCCCAGCAGAGAAAAATCCTCTGCTGGTTTCAGCCATACTGTCTGGTTGTGAGGTTCATCCATATGTTAACTTTAATTCAGGGCCTATTGCTCAGGCCCTAGCACTTCAACTTGAGACCTGGAATTTAAGATAAATATTTTTACAGCAAATTCAATAATAATAATCTCCACTTTGGTTCACCTCTGAAAAATACTTTTTTAACTAATCTGTTTTTAAACATCTGATCTAGAACATTCAGAAGTGAATCCATTAAGTGAAATATAAGACTTGTTATTAGCACTGTGTCTTGCACCATTATAATGTAGAACAAGTACGGTCTTTCAGAGGGAGTATCTAAGACAGAGTTACAACCAATATATTTAATTTTAGGAGCATGTTTAGGGCTTCTTTGATTCATAAACCACGAGTCTCTGTGTTTGCGCATCTCTCATGTCAACAAGTTAGGCAGGTGCCAGTCTATTGGGGCAGCTAATTGGGAAACTTAAAAATGACATTAATATATTGGTTGTGGACACAGGGGAGATTTCTGGATTTATAGTATTTATCTTCATGAAATGTCTTTATGTAGACAGTGATTCCGTCGGGATTTCGAGTGGGAATGAAGCTGGAAGCTGTGGACAAGAAGAACCCAACTTTCATTTGTGTTGCCACGGTAACAGACATGGTGGACAATCGTTTTCTGGTTCATTTTGACAACTGGGATGAGAGTTACGACTACTGGTATGATGTTTTTGTTTTATATTCTAGTGAGGCATATCAGAAATCTGTTAGCTTTAAGCACTATTTTCTGTAATACTTTCCAGACTGTCAATACTGTTGCCATACCAACTTTTGCTGGATTTGTAATCATGGCCACCATAGTCTGTCTCAGTGGCAGGCTGAAGGAATCAAATTTCCCATGTCAGGTTGCACATAAAAGCTTTTGAGATTGTGCTAAATGAGTGTTCAAATGCGCTATTACATCTGGAGTTGTGGATTAATTTCTCATTTCAGTTACATAGTATCTCTGAGGTTGATATCTTTAGTGAAGAATATGCACCGTGATAATGTGTCTGATTATACTTGGAATTAGGTTTATATATAGTTGAAAGTTGAAAGAAAGGCTGCTTTTTTTTGTTATGAGGTTCTTGATTCACTTACATTGTTTGGACCGAACCTTAATCATCTTCTGTAAGGCATCAGGATAGTGGTAAAACCTGATTTTAGTCTTTTGTGTTCTACATTCTTCTGAAAACTGGGATCCTGCTATCCTGACCTGTGTTAAGAGATGACTTCTCTGTGTGTTGTATGGTGGAGTGTCTTTGTGTATCTATGTAGAAAAGTCAGTGAATGGAGCAGGACATACTACAAGCATAAAGATACTGAAAGAAATTCAGGCTTTGGCTGTCACTGTGCAGGTTTGTATTTGCACTTGCATCTTCTTTCGGCAGATAATTTACAGCAAAGTACCTTACATTTTTTGAAGAGTAAGTTACTGCAGAACAGGTAGAGCATTGTAAGCCTGCATCTTAGGTTTGGCAGAGTTAGCTTGGTTATATAGCTGAGCCTGTAAAGGTAAATGAAGAAAGTTTTCCTCACCTGTGTTTGAGGAGTTCTTAGGCACTGTGTCAATGAGAATGATGTGAAACTATTATGTAACTTAAAAATCTTGTGAGTTCATCTCTTGAAAGAATAATTGTATGGGCCACATGACAAATGTGCTGCAAGAGAGCTAAATTATTGAAGCAGCAGTGAATAGTCATTTCAGTGAAGTCAGGAAATGAACATCAAGATAATAGACCAGGAAACTGGGGATGGAGAAAAGGTATTCTGAATTTTCCTGGTATTTGAATGCTCACTAATAATAGTTATGTCATTAATTAATAATGAAAACAGCAGTTAGCAAAGGCTTTTAGGGCAACAATGCAATATAATCTGTAGGTTGTTCAGAGGTAGCATAGGTATCTCTCTAAAACATTGCACTATCTATAGCGGATGTACACTGAATTTCAGCCTTGTTAATATTCTGTGTCAACAGGAATTTTGCCCACCAGTTTTTTCAGAAGAGGGAAAAGCAGTTTTTAAGTACATAACCAGGCTTTACATTTTTGCAGTCCTAGTATTCTGAAGTGGATTTTCTGAATTTCATTTTGTGAATACATGAAATAATACCTTCTTAAAGGATGAGGGAAAATTGAAGTGGAAAATGTATAGGTGTTCGAGAAATCACTGGAGCTGTGTGTATACTGAAGCCAAGCTAAAGATTTGTTCTTTCAGTGAAATCATAAAATACTTTTCGGGAAGGAGCAAGAAGATGCTGCCAGAAATACTGTGCATGGAAATTAAATTCTGAGTGGTGTGGCATACCTCTCTGCATTGCTGTGATTGAGAAAAAGACTGAATAGAGGGAGGAAAAAAAAACGGTAGAAAAGAACAGCAATTTCAAATAGCGGTAGAGCGTCTAACCAAAGGAGACCCTGAAAATGCAGCTTGAAGGCATCTCACATTTTTAATTTTAGATACAAGGTTTGTAAGTGCCTTTAAATATCTTAGGTGCTTAACTTTGACATCTATCAACTGATGTCTGTAAATAAAAATGAAAATTTCTGTTGGGATTACTCAGAGCAGAGCCTGGCTGTTTTCCTACGCCTGCATGTAAATTTCAATCTCAGAATGAGGAAGAAATTTTGTATTTAGTGTATGTAGTTGATTATTTTCAAACAAATGCCTTTTTCTTTTTTTCTGTGTACCTTTTGTGATTTAGTTAGTTTGAATAAATTGAACTTTTTCATTGAGGTTAAAAATTCTTTCCTCTTCTTGGATAACTAAAAGACAGTTGACGGATTTTACTGGACTTCAGACAACAGAAATCTATTACTATTGCCTAAGCTTTTTTAGGCTTCAGGCTTGCAGCCTGAAGATCCTCTTCCTGACTTTTTCCTGAGCATTAGAAAATAAGCTAATGGTTGAAAATAAGTATCCTGTCTGGAATTAGTCATTACTACAGCTCTTTAATGCGTGGTGATACTTTCAGTGTATTATAAATCCCATTAACTTGTCCTTTGGCAGTGGATTTTAGAGGGAAGAAGAGTGAACAAAATGGGTAAATCTAGGACTTTCCATCAGGAAGGAGAATTTTGAGCAATACGACACACCATCAGTTTCTTTCCATCTGTCCCATTTTTTCTGATGAAATAAAGAATATTTCTTTGAGAGACAGAGACATGCCCTCTGAGTGGAATTTCCAAATTTTCTTACAGTTGTCTGAATCTGTAGCACTTGGGAATCTCTGAGTATGTCTGAGCTATGAATTAACTATAGGTCAACACTGGCTTTCAGTTCTCCATTCTCTTGCATCTTTTCTGCTTACACACTGGTTTATGTCACCTCAGCTTCCTAACTTTTTGTGACCAAACCCAAACAGGACCAGAGCTTGCAGGAGGTGAAGCTATACTAGCTTGTTGCTGCTTGCCACAGGAGAGGTGGAGCGATGGCCATGCTGGGCTTGCTACAGCCCAGACTCACTGGGTCAGCCGTCTTTGACTGCCCTTATCCTTGGCTTGGTCTGAGCTTCCCCTGCAGAGAGGGTGCTGACCAGGATCAGCTTACCAGAAGTGTGAGAAAACAGGATTTGTCCTGCTTCATTTGCTGTTCTGTGAGTGATTCTGTCTGTCTTGCAAAGAAAAAGCAATTTCTAAAGCACCTTTGAAGACAAATCAGGTTTTCATTTTCTGAACCATTTGCTGATCTGTATGAGCTTTTGGAACAGACTGGTGTGAGACAAGGTAACGAGGCGCGTTCTGCTCTCCACCAGCATCTGGTGCTTTGCTAACAGCCAGGTCCTTCAAATTGTGCCCTGCTTGTTTCGCTTTTGAGGTAATGAACTTTTCTTCACTCTTTCTTTGAAAGGAACAGTCTTTTTTAAGGGATTGTATTATGTCAAAAAGAAGATAAAACAATCTTAAGGAACCATGAGTCACAGTGCATGCTTTTAACTATTTAAATGGATAACGGACCATTATCTGACCCTAAAGCTCTAAAATTTCAAGCAAATGACCATGCAGGTGTCTTACCAGACTTTAAATAGAAAATATAGTAATGTGGCATGCTATACCACCTCTGGATGTATACCATAAACTCATGGGCCAAGTTTTGGGAAGTCCTGACCTAAAATAATACCAGCTTTACACTTGTCAATGATGAAGTATTCTCACTTATGCACTAGATGGGGCTGCAGGATGGTTTCTGTGTTTTCCTGTCTTTTTTTTTCATCTTTTTTTTTATGCACGGTTATATGACTGACGTCTCACAATCAAGAAGTTGTGTTAGTAGCATTCTTGAGGGCGCTTACTACTGTTTATGGGTATAATGCGTGTATGTATGAGTAGTGTTTGAGAGAGAACATTTTCATGACAGATTGTATCTACATTTAATAAAGTGAAAATCAAAATACCAAAAGATGAAAGCAGAAATAATTTCAAAACAAAAAATGAGTATAACACATACAGCTTATTTTAAAGAAAATGCTGATTAGTAAATAAAAACTCTGTCCAGATCTTCAGATAGAGACCCATTAGGGAAAGTATTTTTCTAAAAGAACTGAATTTTATTTTTTTGTTAACAACAAGCATTATCATCCACCTCTCTTGAGCTGAATTTAGTGACCTGTAGATATGAAGCAGATTTTGGGGAAAAATTAACAGGACAGATGAAAGTGTCCAATAGAAAAATACTGACTTCTTCCCTATCTGAGTCTCCCATTGGGATGTGCTCTCCTGCTGTGAATTAAGAACTGTTGAACAGCACATGCGTTCCTTTCACGCAGGGTGGTGTATGCACATGTTGTCACCTGCCCTTGGCTTTCCTTATTGCAGAAGTTCTTCCTTGCCTTTTACATCATGTAGCTCTTTCCCTCTTTGACATTTTTTCTAAGATGTACATAAGCTGTCCGTAATTCAGTGGAGCTGTTGTTTGGCCTCTCCCTCTGGTTGGCTCTTAGAGGTTCAGCTGGTGTGCTCTGCTGCTTTCAACTCTGCTTCAGCTTCCTGGCTTAGCTTCAGTTTCTAGTATGCGTAATGGATGTCTTTTCCTGTCTACTTGTTCTCACATGACAGAAAGAATGGATTGCAAGTGGCATGAATTGTGTGGACTTGATAATCTTGCTTTATCGGTTGAGCATGCATGTGTCACCACTCCACTGCTTGGTGGAAGGTGATGGTGCTCTGCTGCAGTCCAGGAGTAGGTAGATTGAAGGTGCAAAACTCTTCAGCTTCTCTTACTGGTGATAGCCTTTTATAGCCTAGCAAGCATCTTGAACAATTAGTGGATCATTGTGGTTTATGAAGCGCGTGAGCTGGGTGATCTGCCTTCTGTTTTGGGACAAAGCTTTGAAAAAGCTGTGGGACGCAGTAAATTGATTGTGAAAAGTCAGAGTAGCCTTTAGCATTCCAGCTGATGAGTCTTGGGCTTAGTCTGATAGACTGTTGTTGTTCTTCCAAACTAGATAGTATGTCCATGAAATAACACACATTAAAGCACAGCAGTTTTACTTTAAATTGTGTGTGACTTTTATTGATCTCTCCCTTTTATTGTTAAATGGACTGTTAGAAGCCAAAAGGCCGTGTGAAATCAGTACTTAAAGATGGGCGGTATGACCTGGTTTTGCTGGAACAAGGATGGTTTTTCTTCCTGAGGCTACATGGTTATGGGCTGGCTCATCTGTAGTGACTGGGTTTTTCTTTTAAAGCAAACCAAAATGTTGTAGATGTTGTATAGGGCTGTTTTGCAGTGTTAGGGTGTGTAGCACTCATTGTGATATGTTCTGTGTTCGCTCCCATTGCTGTAATGTCAGAGCATCTTCTAGGAGTGCATCTTTCATTGTGACATACCTTGGTTGTTTCCTCTTGAATCTTCAAGGCAAGAAGTGTGTGCAGTGGCATTTACTTTTCAGAATTTTATAAAAATGTATGTTCAAGCTATGCTTGAAAAAGCAAAACAGAACAAATGCATTTATAAGGTTTGTCCTGTTAAGTGTTTTTAAACATCTACCTCATTATTTTAAGTATAATACTGATAATAATAATGGGTCTAGTGAGCATGGGTCTTCTTCCCATACTTAAGTCAGGAGACTTTTGAAAATAATTTGTGGACTTTACTGCAAAACATGTCAGGAGGTGAAAGGATACGTCCTTCAAGTGCAGAAGAGTATCTCATCCGTGTACAATTCTTCCATGTAAAACTCCAACTTGAGAGGCATAGAAAAGAGAAGTCCTGCTCATTAGCTTCTCTTCACAGTTGCTGTAAAGAGAAAGGAAGAGGACAGAGGGAACATGAAGCACTTGCCGTTTCTCTGCTACTTTTGGGGCAAAGCATTTCTAGGAGTAACATGCTGAGTTTTAACAAAATTATCACAAAAGTCTTTTTGCTTCCTTTTATTAACAGCAGTTTCAGTGATTCAGAGAATACCTGGTGCAATATAAATACTAAATACATACAGTATAGCTTTATATATTGTAAATTGGACAAAAGATTGGTATTCTTGAAGTGAGTTGAATCCTTGGCTGTTGTCAAAGCCATTACAGAGTGTATCAAAGGCTGGTTTTATCTGCTAGAAATTGGTCTCTTTTGGCATTGTTACAGAGAAATACTAGTAGAGCTGTTTCATACATAAAACCACAAGATAATTGTAGCAGGTTGGCCGATCTTTTCCATCATTAGTGCTTGACTCTTTTTAGGTAGAAGGCTAGACAAGTGCTTGTTGTGAGACAGTGCTTCTGAGGCACTCAGCCTACATTTCTGTTGTTGAAGTATATCCATACTGTATTTTATACGTCATGGAAAATTACTTCTCAGATTGAAAAAAAAATAGTGTTATTCTGTATATTCCAAATATTATGTACTCCTTCGTTATACTTATATGCAGCAGAGGTTCAAAACTGCAGTGTGGTAGTAGTCTTTTATGTGCTGCTTCCTTTTGCAATCCTTAAAATATGTTTGTGTTCAAGATCTGCAGACCTAGCATTTTGATCTGAGCCTTAAGACATTAGAGTTCCTGCTAATTTTCCTTCAACTCCCTTTTCTGTCATGCACAGTTCATTGCACCCTCTTAGGTATTGCAGATTATCAGCATGTGATATTTTTAAAGAAATATAAATTAGTACCGCTAATTAAGGGTACATATTTAATATGAACTTCCAGCATGCTAATACTTTCTGAGTAGATACAGGTAATGATTATTTTATAACAATCAGGGAGACCAGACCCACTGTTCAGGTATTTTGGATTAGTAACTCTCGGGTTGAGGGGAAAGGGAGAGAATACATGTTACTCTCCAGCCAAGCAGTTGAGACATTGACTTCAGAGATGGATTAAATAGAAACTGGGTCATAATGAGTGTTTCAGTATTTTATGCAATCATTATTGTATATGAAGTACATGTCTGCACGCATGGATGCCCTCTGCTTGTCTTCTTTTCTTATTAAATATTCGAGAAGTGTTTGGAAAGCAGCATTCCTTCAGTGGGAGGGAGAGATAGCATTCCTATCTAGACTACTGCTTGGCTACTTAATCTCTGCCTTGAGAACAGGGAATAGGCGGCCTTAGGTACTTCACCTTACTCAGGCTGCAGTTTGTTGGCCTCAGTGGGTCATTGGAGTGAGTGAGGTACTGGGCTTGTGGCCAGTGGAGAGATAGAAGCACTGATGGGATTCTCCAGAAGAGAGCGAGCAGCGTTTCTAGGAATATTTGATGTCAGCCACTGAAGCACCTCTAGGGTTAAGAAATAGTGGAAGAGAGAGATAATACACTGTAATACTGAATTTCTAAAGAAGAAATTAAGTGGGACAGGTTCCTAAGAGAAGCAAGGTCCCTAAGGACAGATCTACATGGGGATTATATGGTGATACATACAGAGAGAGTTTCCAGCTGAATAGAGGCAAGCAGTGTGTTCACACAGCTAAGTGCAGTGTTGTAAGGAATAATGCTTGGTTTTTGTGTCAGCGTGATGTTGTTCCTTAGTCACCCTGACTACGTAAGTACTATCTGCTTCTTTAAAAAGCACTGTTAATTGTTCAGCCAACTCAAAACCAGTCAATTAAGCATTGATACAGACATAGGGATGGTGCAGGTTTCACAGCAGAGTCTGATGCCGGTTTACTTTTCCTGTAATGTTTTACTTTTTGCCTTTCCTAATAATGTTGAGTAATAACATAATTGTTGTACATACATTATATATTATATACAATATATGTTATATGGTAGGTGTGCAGTTATGAAATTATATAACAATATGTAGTAAAATTTTGTATTTCTGTATAGGACTTAATAATACTGAAAGTTTAAACAGTTTTTCTCTCATCTACACTTAATATCAATGACGTTTTTGCAATGTGTGTCGATTTTTTTGCATTGCTAACAGATCTTGATAGTTTCAGCACCCGCTGCTGCTTTCCTCTAAGCACAGTGAGAGTGATCTCTCCTTGCCTGGGGTGCCAGCACGTCAAGTGTAGCTCACCCTGCCTCTGTTAGTCTTCTGTGGTTCTTGTGGCATGCTACAGGCAATAGCACTAGTACAAAATTTGATGCACATGACAGAAAACGTAGAAAGTTCTTAGTCCTTTGAGTAAGAGAGTTTGATCAGTTTTTTTCGAGAAATTTGCAGTCTTGGATGACTGATTAGTTCTAGATTCTTACGGGCAGTTTGAGGCCTACTGTTTTCTTCTCTTTTTTTTGACAGTTGTACTGTCAGAGGTACTTTACATATGTGCTGCTGGGTTATAATAGTGTGTTTATAGCTCTATTCAAACCGCTCAGAATCTGGGTTTGAGTTTTCACCTGTTACTGACAGTGCATTGCAGTTATTAGTGATTTTCTAATCTACCTCCAGGTGCAACTTGGAGCATTAATCAAAGTCTTTAAGCTTTTGGTTTAAAGTTTCAGTCTTGGCATTGCAGAACTCCATCTGTCTTTGATGAGACTACTGGTTGTTATTGCAACCAGCCAACATATTTCTGCTAAGAGTCTCTACATGTGAATTTTTTAGGTCCAGCATTATATCCTTTCAGTGGAGATCAACCGCTGACTTAAAGAACTTGATTTTTTGATCTTCTAGTGAAATTGTAAATAAAGCCTTATGCTTCTTTAAGAGGTAACAAGTCTGTATGAAATGTGTTCTTATCTTCAGGTTATGTTTGCAGTTTAAATGTAAGTTGAAAAAGTTATTTGGAATTTGTTAAATCTTTTTTGTATATCTTGCTTCCTAAGCATAATAGGGTGTTTGAAGAACTACATTATCAATGCCCTTTTTTCTCCCTCTCCTCTAGGTGTGAGGCAGCTAGCCCCCATATTCATCCTGTTGGATGGTGTAAAGAACATAAAAGAACTCTTATTACTCCACCAGGTTTGTATTTGATTACACACCTGAAACATTTAAGGAGGTTCGAGTCAGCTAGCAGCATTAAAATTGACAATAAGCTAATTGTTACCTCTCCTAAATTTTCCTTTCTGTAATTAAGAATTGGTATTTGGGGAGTTCTGAATTTTTTTACAAGACGTAAAATTTTGAAGGTAGAAGTATAATAGACGTTAGATATTTAGTATGCACATGTATGCTGCTTTAGCAAAGAGACATCTACCCATGAAAGATATCCCTTGCAATCTGAGTAAGTTTGTCTTTTTGGCTGAATGTATTCACTTATTCTAACACTCACATTGTGAAAACGCTGATAAAACAAATCCCAAGTGTGAGACTGTGCATAAGAAATATGTGTTCATGAGAACTAAACATGCAAGATAATGGGTTGATGAGAAGATTGTCTTGTGTGATCATGGCATCAAACTTGTAAGGACTCTTTGGAAGGGAGGAAAACATGGTAAGAGAGACGATACAGGAGAATTAAAGTGTGTTCATCAGTATGTAATGTAAGAAGAGCATTATTTTTCAGGACTGTTGTGAATAGCTGGATGATCTAAGTGTCCTGTTGAAGAAACTGCCATATATGGTCTGAGAACATGGAAAATTTTCATTGGTCAAAACCAACTTTGACAGAAATTCTAATAGGTGGCAGTCTTGAAAAGTCATGAGTATTCTGTCTGTCAGGAGGTTAATTGCAGCCTATTAATCACTGAATCCCTTTTAAAACAAATCAGAATTAGTTTTGTTGTGTTCTAAATGATGAATCAGAATGTTTAATCTTCAAGTTAAACTTCTAGTGCAGATTAAAGGCAAAGGACAGGCACTGACTTTTCTTCAAGAGCAAAGCCATCTTCATGTTTCTTGTATGAAATGTTTATAACCATGACACTTTCTCAGAAAGGCAACATCTTTGATGAGGTCTGTAAATTACTCTTATAATAAATGCCCAGGCTACTTTTTTAGAAACTTAGTTAAAACAAGTTCACTAAAAGAACAGCAAGTAGTCAGGTGTGCCCTACTGTGGTACAAAGCTATCGCTGATTAGATTGTATTTGCCAGTAAATTATAATACTTGAATTAATTTATTAAGTGGACAGATTTTTCCAGTCCACATTATTTATATTCTCATATCCAAAGCAATTGTGACTGTCTCTGCTAGCTACTCAGTATTGTGTATATGAGAAGATTGTTGGCTTTTTTAGACTACATGGTAAATGTGTCAGACACAACTTAGAATAGCCTTTCTTGTAATTATTTTATAAATCTGAAGCATAAATCAGAACAGTATTATAAATGTGTTAGGCATTCTATTAATTAGACTTCAATTGTGGCTTTTGCACTGTGGTGTTTACTTTTCCTTGTATTTCTTCTGTGCCAGATTATCCACATGCTAAGCATTTTTCTTGGGAGAAGTATTTGGAAGAAACCAGTTCATTACCTGCACCTGCAAGGGCTTTTAAAGTGGTGAGAAAATGCTTTTTTTTTTTTTTTTAATGCTTTTAATTG
>JAVSBS010007823.1:0-53557 GCA_033124195.1 Coracias cyanogaster | reverse complement strand
GGGCGGGGGTTCTTGCTGATTCATGTTGCAAAATACCGATTTACCTATTCGCCAATAAAGCAAATTTCTGCTCTTTGGGTTGAAGCTAAAAGAAGATGGGTCCAAAAAAAAAAAGAGGTCATCAAGATATTATTCATAATATTAAAGTGAGGAGTACTAATGAGAAAGGCTTTTCCTAAGTCTTAGTTGTGGCAATTTACATAGCTCAGTGTTCTTCCATGCTGTGCAGGTAAAATTTTTCGTAGCAGATGTAGACATGTTTAAAATTTTTAAATTTGGTACAAACTCTGTATTTTACTGATGTTTCTAGCAAGATTATCATTATTCTGATGCCATCACTTTCACTCTGGGAATATGACTTAGTGATGAATCCTCTGCCATTTAATAATAGTGAATCTTTTGAGAAAATAATTACAATATAATGATATCTACAGAGGACAATTTAAATTTCGATCAGAGGTTATAGAGGTCAAACATGATACATAGCCTATCAGCATTTTCCTGACATGCCCATTCAGTGGGGATTTCTTGCTTCATTTTCTACTTTGCTTTATTTTTTGAAATGTTTCCATTTAAGATTAGGACAATTTCTGAAGTGAGAAACGCATTTCCTTGTCAAAATGTGACTGATATATGGGAGGTTTGTTTGCTTTTAAGAAAGTGCTATAATACTTTTTTCTGAATAGCAATATTTTTTTTTTATCAGTAGCTTCTATAAGTATTCCGTTTTTATTGCCAGTGATTTTTTTTTTTTTTTAATTTCTTAAATATTTACCTTTCTGAAATTCAGGCATGATTAGAATTCCTACAAGTGCAATAATTAATCTGTAATTTGGTCAACAAATGCGTAAGAGACACTCCAGGAAGTGTGAATGCAATGCATAATGTTGAACTTGTATGCATCTCTGTATTCTGATACTTTCATCAGTTTGAGTCAGATTTAAAGCTTACATTCCCCTGAAGTCAGTGGAACTTATGGGCATTTGTTTAAAGCTAAGCAGTTCGTTATTTGCTCTGCGAATGAAGGATAAATATACATATTTACCTGTTTTTAGATGTTAAGTTTTTCCTATCCTATTTTTAGGAAGAACATGTACGCTGTAAGTTTCTCCTGTTTGCTGAAGGCATGGGAAAATTGTAGCACATAAAGGCACTAGAGGGTGGCATTTTATGAGTATGCAGGTCAAGGTACTCTGAGAAATTTCCTTTATCATTCTGAAACCAGTCTGAGCTGTGAAACCTTTGTGTCCAAGATGTACTATGGTCCTGAGAGATCAGAAAAGGAGACTAACAGAACGCTTATAATCTTATTTGCCAAATGCCAGTGCATTTACTGATTCAGTGAATTAATGTGAAACACAAGTACTAGTTCAGAAAAATCCTGTTGGTAGAAAAGGAAAGTAAATGCTTTATTATTTACTGAGGCATTCCATACACTTTGGGATTGTGTGTAAAGCCTTACAATGCTTGCTTATGCAATTACCTGGGCATTTGCATGCTTTATGTTTTAATTAGCAAGTGTGACATGGTCTGGATAGACAACCCATGTGTGACTTAATAGAATGCAGTTTTTAAAAATGGCATATGTCATCATATAGTGATATGCCAAAATCGTTATGTCCAAGTAATTCCTGGTATATGTCAAATATGCACACTGTAATAAATATTTTTTCCTTATTAATTTATTTTCAGTCCTGAAAATCCTACAGGAAAAGGAAAGAAGCATATGAATACAAAATACTAAGTGAATTTTTGCTTTTTGATTGAAATCCCGAACCAGAATGTGCTAGCTTGCCTTTTGAGCAGATGATGTATGTAGCTGTAACAGTGAACATAGTAACCAGTTTTTAAAAATTAGTCTTTATTGTTAAAAAACCCAAAACAAAGCATAAAAGAGAGGAATTTCCCAAAAGAGAATAATAGCATATTCATGGTAAATTAGTGGAAATTGTTCAGTTCATTTAATGGAAAGATGCCATTTTAGTTCTGGACATCAAAAGCACTTCTACCCTTTGGCTACTCATAAGTCTTAATTATCTGGTAACTATTGGATTTGTGTTTTGTGACCATTGATTGATTAAAGCAGCTATTCACATTCAGACATAGACAGCCTGTTAAGATGTATATTTTATGGACTAGCAGACCTTTTGTGTCTGGAATTACCTTTTAAAATTTATCATGTGCTTATCATAATGACTCTGTCTTGATCATACAAATTTTTGTATGGCTGAATTTCTATATGGCAGGCAATCTTTTTTCTGGAAGAGATAGAAAATTATCTGTTTCCTTCAATAGTTTACTCCAGCTATTCTGTCACAGTCGTCACTGTTAAAAACAATTGTTTTTAACAACTTTCATTTGCCTGCCTTTACTTTCATGCTACGCTATTCTTTACTTAGTTATACAGCCCTTTTGTAACTGATATTTTCTCATTATGAATGTGCTGATACAGTAATAATTTTTATTGCTTTCGGTCTTCTTTTTGATAAAGAGACTGAACATTAAATCTTTCACTACAAGGGTTTTTCTACAGTCTTCATATACTTCTGTGTATTTCTCTGAGCCTACTCCAGTCTTAAAGTGTGATTTATTTTTTTTTTACATATGAACACCCAATTGTCATGAAGTATTCCTAGGTGGCGAGTAAAATTATATGCTATGATTCATTTCCTTTGGGTTTTCACTGTAAATTGCCTAATCAGTGTGTCAGAGTTTTCTTTTCCAGGATAGTTTCCTGTTCCGTTTGTATGGCTTGTATTTACTGCTCATGGATGCTTAGCTGTATTTAAATACATCTTGTATTAATTGGCCCATTTTGTCAGACATCAGGACTAACCTGTAAAAAATACTGTTATGGTTATTTGCCACTCCGCTGCTCTTTGTGTAGCCTACTAATTCTGTCAGTGGTGGTTTATACGTGTGTTTCCAGATGGTACTAACAGTTATAAAGCTAGCCCACCTCTTCTCATAGCAAGGAGATTAAATGAAATAATGCCTGCACAAACATAAGGCACTATAATATTTTATGGAGGAAGCAGTATTTCTCCTACTTCTATATTTGCAAAGCACTATGGAGGATGAGAAGTAGCAGAGGTAAGATTAGCTTCAAAAACCTGGTAAGAAGTCTAGTCAGGGCATAGCTTCCCAGGCAGGCTCTCAAAAAACATTCAGAAAACACAGAAGAACTTAAACTAATTTCAAGATCTTCTGCCAAACAAAGGTAGAGAGTTTTATCTTGAATTACTGATTTTAGTTCTACTAAAGCAATGTTCCTTCCTGTAATGCCTTCAAAAAACCAGCTTTCTCTGGTGTTTCTATCAGTTTTTGTAGGTGAAATACGTGTATATGTTTCCCATTGTAATCTTATCTGTAATGTTACATTTTTCTTCTACTGAAAACTTCTGTACAGGATTTCTTATTTTTGCCTTGGGCAATTCATTCTCTGATACGTAAATAATGCAAAACTTGGGAGTTGTGGGTTTTTTCTTCTTAATCCATTCAAATTTCCTACTCAGCTGTTTTTGTTTTTCAAATCCTTTGCTGAATAAACCTCTGTAGCAAATCCTGTCCCTAGAGTACAGCCTTTATAGGTGGGTTATGAATCAAGAAGTGCAACAAGCACTGAGAACTGAGGAAATCTTTGGTCAGGTGGGATTTCTCCATCAATGCTCTCTTTCCCTAAAGGTACACTTAGCTATTGATCTGCTGACTACACAAGCCTACTGATAAGCTTTCAGTCCTCGGCTGCGGAAGGTGTATCTGCTGGGCAAGTAAGCATTTTGTGGATATAGGAAGGTGAAATGGCAAAGCTGCTATCACTGTAGGAAGAGCCCTCTTTAGCTACAGGAGAGAAATAAAAATCACTTTCAAAGCTAAAGAGACCTTCTTTTCCTGAACAGTCAAGCCTTCAGAAGTGGGAATGATTTTTTTATTGTCTACTGAGTGAATAAAAATAATGCTCTTTATTTATGAGAGGCAGACAAGGTTAGTCATTTTAGTACACAATGCAGTTGCTCTAGTTTGACTTGCAAAAGACATTTTTAAAAAGCGATAATGTAACATGAATCTTGCTAATCTCAGAACTCATTTTCTGAGTTTCCACAGGTCATTTCTGAGTAGTTCTGCTTCAGAACTTTTTTCAGACCAGAGAAGGTCATCCATTACAGGTCTAGAGATCAAGGAGCACATAATCCTGATTATTTATATTATCTAAGTAGGAAGATGAGGTAAAAACTTAATCTGGTTCTGTTCTCCTCTGGTTGATTGAACAAAAACAACCCAAAGCAATGTCTCAGTTGTTAATTCTCCTCCTTCCTGTCTGTTTCAGTGTTAGTTTTAGCCAATTAGTTGTGGCCACCTTCAGTGTGGTATGCTAGAAGTACCTTGATTTCTTTCCTCACATGACAGTGTTCTTCAGTACTGCCTTAGTCTGTGGTCAGTTTAAAATCCTGTGACATTCGAATACTGGCTTTGATCTGACTATAAATGAGGGGTACGCTGATAATCGGAGTTGATGATCTATCTGTAAGAAGATGGATTTCAGCCACCAAATTAGTTGAGATTGTTGTTTTATTTGGCAGATTATAGGCACATGACATGTAGTATAAATCTAAAGGAGAATCCATTGAAAGCCATTTGTTCTTCCGTCAGGCTTTCAGCAGCAGTTTTAAGCTTGCAATCAACCTTCAGTGTTTTAGTCTCTGTAATTAGTTCATTTCTCTATTGAAATGCAAACCGATTTCTTTAGTATGTATGGTATGCCCTAAAACACATTTCTAGTGAGATACTTGTATACATACAAGATCATATACTAAAACTGAAATATATATATGTGTGTGTATATATATGTGTATGTATATATATCTATATGTATATATAAACTTACTGTAGCGTGGAAAGATCTGTTGCCTAAATAGCATTTTATTTTTGGAAGTAAATGATAATTAGGATGATTTAGTTGGGCTGATTCATTGATGAAAATAAAATGAATATGAAGCCAAGATTCACTTTGAGATGAATAATTGGAATTGACAACTGGTATTCTTTGTTATCAGTGTAGGTTCCATCTTTTGGATGAGATGGAAATTGCTTATATCTGGTGGTTATGAAACAGCTGGCACTTCCTGATAGCCTTGCTATGAGTGAGCTTTATTCCTTGGAGTATCTCCAAGAGTAAGGTGTGTCAGCAAAAGTGACTTGCCTATCATCTGATTCCTGTATTATGTCACTAAAAAATACTAATGTCTTAGTAGCATTTCATACACAGCTTCTAAACATAGTACTGTCTAGATAGTTCCAAGAAGTGGGTGCAGAGCTCTCTAGAAAGATTATGCTGAGGGCTTCAGTGTATTCTTCTCTTTGCAGCGGTGGTTCTTAGTTGCCAACACAGAAGTTGATGATCCATTGCCAAGATCCTTTTAAGCACGTAAGTGAGATACATGAGAATTAGGAGAGACCGTAAGAGTCTGGGACATCTTATTTAGCCACAGTGCCAAGGACTATAGATTGCATGTGGAGAAAATTTAATACATGACCAGAGAGTCCTTTCTACATCAGATATGAAGTGACTGGGCTTCCTGCATTACAGCCGCTGTGTATTACATCTGGATATTGAAGCCACCTTCTAAATAAGGCCAGTGCTTTAAACTGACAGTAGAACTAGGCATCTAAATTATGTTGGAGGCCCCCTGTTGTCTCCTTGCCTTCCTTATGTGGTGTCTATGTAGCAGGCTTTAAAAGTAGAGTGGCCTAACCTCACAAGAGCATGGAATTTCCAAGGTCTTTTCCATTTTGCATATCACTGCAGGCTTAGCTATGAAAAGAAACTTTTTGCATTAAAAACATTCTGAACCTCTTTTTGTTTGTCCAGTTCTTGTGCATGGAAAATTTCCTTACAAAGATTTGATGCTAATATTTTCCAATTAAAAGAAAAAGTCAAAGCTGATAATTCTTTCTTCCTGCATCTTCTATCCTCTTTTTGGTTTTCATTGTTTGCATACTCTTTCTTTTCCTCCCTATCACACACAACCCCTATTTCTTAATACTCTCAGTTAATTTTGTTGCATAACTATTATCTGGCAAGAGGCAGAACAGAATAAATGAAGGTGTGTCTGTTTGGAGCTGTGCAGCTCCTAGTTTTCATAATGTTTCTAGTCATCTGTTTTCTGTGAGACAGTTGCCTGTCTCTTAAATTCAACTGAACTGATGGATGGACAAATAGATGATGCAATTACATAAGAAGCAGAATGTGATCTTCCCCTTTCATAGGGTCTATGTAGCAAATTATATTGACTTTTTGTTTCTCTCCACCTCTTTTCACTATATAATCATAAAAGCAGAAAAGTGTAAACCCTTTGGAAGGTTTCAAGAACACTACTTTCCCCAGCTCCTTGCTATTTTAATTGTTTTTGCTCTATAATATTAGTAGAAGTTTCATTTGACTTTTCAGATCAAGTTCTTAAAACTGTGAGCTTCCTTGTCAAGATAGTTATCTCACTTCTGTGTTAGAATTATCTAACAGACAGTATTTTGTTGTGTATTTCCCTTGTTTTACTGAAAGCTGTCTGTTTGATATCACCCTTTTCTGTGGCATTGCTCTTTTGAATGTTATGTTTTTAATTTAACCCAAGAAATAGGTTATTGAAGTGCTCAGTGAACTAAGTTCCAGAAATTCACAAATAAATAGAAACAAACACACAGTCGAGTATTTAATAGGGAGGAATCTGTGTTCTTCCAATTACTGCAACATAGCCAGTTCCCTTTCACAACTCTGCTGACTTTGTTAAAGGTTTGTGTTAATGAAATTTTCTTTGCTCAGTTAAAGGTTTTACCTTGATTGTCTTCCCATTACCTTGCTGATCTTTAAAACCAAGACAACCCAAATCCTTTTTCTTGCTTTTGCTTTCTGGATCCTATCTGGGGCACGAGTTAGCAGGGCTCATTGACAGGGCTTTAAACTAGATATGAAGGGAGAAGGGGAGATAATTGGGCCTGTTAGGAATAAGCCCAAGGGAAGCATGCCAAGGCTTGAAGGATGGTAGACTAGTGAGGACTCTTGCTCTGCCATTTCATTTGAGAGAAGGGATAGATGTTTAGAAACCATGGAAGCACCTGAGAAGGGTCTGATAGGAAATGGGGCTCGCACTCACAAAAAGGTGTTAGAATCATTAGCTCATCTGAAGTGTATCTATACCAATGCATGCAGTATGAGCAACAAACGGGGAGCTTGAAGCCACGATGCACCAGGGAAACTATGACATATTGGCTATCACAGAAATGTGGTGGGATGCCTCACGCGACTGGAGTGCCAGAATCGGTGGCTACAAGCTCTTCAGGAGGGATAAACAGGGAAGGAGAGATGGTGGAGTGGCCCTGTATGTTAGAGAATGCCATGAGAGCTTGGAAATCAAGTATAGTAATGACAGGATTGAGAGTGTTTGGATTAGGTTAAGGGCCAATAAAACTGATATTGCTGTGGGAGTCTGCTAGAGACTTCCCAGTGAGAGCCGTGAGGTGGATGAAGCTTTCTATAAGCAGTTGGGAGAAATCGCGCAGTCACTTGCTGTTGTTTTTACAGGGGACTCTAACCTCCCAGGTATCTGCTGGGAATACAACACAGCAGAGAGGGAACAATCCAAGAGGTTCCTGGAATGTGTGGTGGATAACTTCCTGATATAGCTGGCAAGTGAGCTGACCAGGGAAGGTGCTCTCCTGGACCTGCTTCTTTTGAACAGGGAAGAACTTGTGGGGGAAGTAAAGATTGGAGGCTGTCTAGGGCACAGTGATCATGAGGCGATTGAGTTTTCGATTCTTGGAGAAGCAAGGAGAGCGGTTAGTAAAACTGCCACCTTAGACTTCCAGAGGGCAAATTTGACCTGTTCAGAAGACTGATTGACAAAGTCCCTTGGGATGCTGCCCTGAAGGATATAGGAGTCCAGAAAGGCTGGACATACTCCAAGAGAGAAGCCTTAAAGGCACAGGAGCAGTCTGTCCCCGTGTGCTGAAAAACAACTAGACGGGGAAGGAGACCGTCCTGGCTGGATAGGGACCTTTGGCTGGATGTCAAGAACAAAAGGAGACTCTATGATGTTTGGAAGAGGGGGCAGGCATCTCATGAAGACTATAAACATGTAGTAAAGCTATGCAGGGAGAAAATTAGGAGAGCCAAAGTGCAGCTAGAGCTCAATCTAGCTACAGCTGTTAAGGATAATAAACAATGTTTCTATAAATTCATTAACAACAAAAGGAGGATTAGGGAAAATCTCCCTCCTTTATTGGATGCAGAGGGAAACATAGTAACAAAGGATGAGGAAAAGGCTGAGGTGCTCAATGCCAGTGGAGGAAAACCGTGGCACCAGTTAGTGGTGTAGGGTTTGTATGTGTATCTGGTACCAGTCTGCTTGTGTCAAAAACTGCTTTTAGGATTTTCTTATAAGGGCATTTTGAGCAATGCTACAGACCTTTAAAACCCCATTCTAACCATTGACATTAGGACTGAAACAGTGCAAAAGCTCAGTGTTTGCATATGTTAACAGGGTTGGACCACACGAGGATGTGAGCTGACCTCTAAATAATTTGAACCGTCAGACAGAAAGCACTCCAAAGTTTCAGTGGCTAGAAATGATCATAAATCACTAATACTGACATCTATGCAAAAGGTAAAACAGGTTGCAGAAAACAAGAGTTACAACCTGACCCTAAGGTCTGAAGGCATAAAAGAGCAATTAAAGAGCACCTTCTGGACTTCTGGTATATAGGTAGAGAACTATTACAATGTTTGCCCGTGACTGTGAAAATAAGTGACTTCTTCCCCTAGTTCCTAGGATGATGCTATTTTAATGTGCATGATGCTGATTTTTCTCACCTAGTGCAGATGTGCAAGAGCTATCTACTGCAAATATCATGCCTCCTTAGCAATGTTAAACTATCTCCTATAAGTATCTAAGAATGAACATTCTGAGTATTTTCCTTTATTATTACTATTTTCACAGTTCTCTTCCATAAAGTAGTATCTGTTACTGTAATGAAAATACAAACAGAAATGCCTGCTCCTCCTCCCCCCCACACTTGATAGTTTTAAATCTATTAGCAATGTTAGGGGCACCACCTTGTGTATCAATCTGCAATAAACAGAAATAAAATTGATCACTTCCTAGAAACATAGAAATCACTTAGGTTGAGACTTTTAAATGTTACAGTGCTATCAGCATTCTTTAAAGAACTGATTTGAAAGGCTGCCTAGAGCTTCCAGAAAGATGGTGTGTCCTGCACCACACCATTCATATTCATGAATTAGCCTGGCAATTGGCAATTTTAATATGCTGTTGTACATACTTGCAATAACAGAATGATCAAGTCAGAGAGACTGTAACCCGTGTCCAGCATAGGAAGAGGAAGAGTGATTTCCAGGAAGAAACAGTTACATTTCTAAACAAAAAATTCAATATTTGATGAGCTTTCTGGTGAGGATTAAGTGTATTTTTAATACTATGCTAATGATTATAGCAGAGTAGGCTATAATATATCAAAATGTAGCAGAATGGAAGTCCTGCAGGTTGGTATAATGAGTACTATTATTGTCACTTAGAAGATTGAACTGTTTCATTTAAGCAGTTCTGAATGCCAGAATGCTGAAAGTAAAATATCAGTAGTTGTTAACTGTAACGATTTTTAAATCAGGATCATTAAACAGAAGGATTACTGCAGGAGCTGGTGATGAAAGCTGTAGCAATAATGCATCCATTTAGCAGGCATTCAAGATACAGCAAAGAACATGACGAAGTTAACAGTTCATGATTTAGAAAATTCTACTTGTCTTAAGCATTTTTCCATAAAACAAACAGATTTCAAGTAATGTTTTGTGTATGTTTGCTGTTTAAACTGTGAGCCGTCTTTATTGGTGATGGTGTGCTTAACACATCATGAAAAGGTGTAAACTACTATGCAGAGGGGAGGAAGCTATATATTCTCACAGGTTCATTTTATTTTTCTGCAGTGAACTAAAAAAACAACCACCAAATCTCCATTGTTGTATTGCTCTGACTTTGTAAGATGTTTATGGAGTTGTCAAAACAAGACAATGTACATAAACTATGGTTTTATTGTCATTTGGCCCTGTTCTACTGTGTTTTGCTTCTAATTGCTAAGACTTGAGATATTAGACTTTAATACTTTTTCTAAATAAAGGAAAACTCAATTTCTTGATAAGGAAGACAGTAGAGACTTCTGGGTGGTGTGCTTTTTGAACAGTTCCATGCCACAGCCCATATAGTTCCAAATCACTCTGTGGAAGGAAAGTAGTACAAGGAAGATGCAGCCTGCATAATCAATGACATAAAAGGCTGGTTTTAAAAAGAGTGTATTCTAGAAGGTTCTTGAGGTTGTGTTGAGTTTCCGTAATGAAATACTTTCTCTGTCCTTTCTCTTCCCTCTACCTCTCATTTTGGAAACATTTATTTTCAGAGGAAAATGCAGGAAATAGTCTAATGTGCAGTGAAAGCATTACACTGTGTTCAGATAGCCATGCCTTCTAGTATGCTAGGGCTTATGATATCTGAAATAGGCATGAAAGAGTAACAGAAACATCATGTATTTTAGAAGCTTCCATATAGGAATCAGGATGTAATCTTAAGAGACAGTATGAAAAAAAAATAAAAGGCAGAAAAGGTGATAGTGATACAATAACATAGGAAAAGATACATAATAGGCTATTAGGAATGCCAAGAGAAATAAAAATAGAAGGAAGGGAGTCATAATGATTATTTGGTAAGTATGGTGCCTGTTGTCAGGAGACATAACAATCTGTCTCTTAAGATATTTTTTTTGTGTTTTATAGAAGCATTTAGGTGTTCTAGGACTCTATTTTACTGCATGCCATAAGCAAAGAACAAAAATCTGACCTGGAAAAGCTTACCCTGGAGTTGCCTGGCCAGAAAACTTCCCCTGAACTGATTCAAAAAAATCAAGGGAACCACTCAAGTTCTCTGTTGCCACTATTACAACCTATAAGAGGGAAAATTTCCTATGAAGTAGTAGATTTCAAGCAATGCATGCAGTACGCATACAAATCTTGCAATGGTGAGGTAGAGTGGGTGGTTGGAGGTAAAAATTACTGTCTGTAGTTTTACTTCAGAGTACTTTTATTTACAATAATTGTACATAATATATGTAAATCAAATGTTGTTGAATGTACATAGACTCCACAAGCAAACAAGTGCATTTTCAAGTGAGGTTTCAACTTCCCTTCTTCGTATTCTAACTTGGAACACTTACAGAGTTTTGAGCATATAAAGCATATAGAAGTCTGGAAAGTGAAGTACAGGCACAGTCTGTACCATATAATATGTTTCTTTTTTTCATTAAAAGAATGAAGTCTTGTCAGTGCCATTTATAACTTTATTTAAGAATGTACATCTGGTGCTTTTGAGAAGAATATGCAAATGATGGATTCTTTACAGGTTCAGCATTAAGTAAATACAGACTGCTACAGCATCATCCTATTTGATGCTGCTGAAAGGAACTAATCAAATCATCTATAAATACATTCAGTGTCCTTTTCCCTTGGGGAAGCAAGATATTTTCTGTGAAGTTCATTTCCATATTGTGTGTGATAGAGTGAGTGACAACTCTCAAGTATATTGTACATGATGGAGAAATACTTGCTTATTATATCTTGTCATTATCTAGCTAACAATTTGTTGCATTATCGTAATTTAACATGAGTATAAATTTATAAATCGTGAGGTGAGTGGGTTTTTAATAAATCAGTTCTTGATGATGACAGTGAGGTATTCTGCTTTTTATCCTAATGGACAACCTAAGATTAAGGGAGGTGAAAACCTGAAAAGTAGCCAGGCTGTATGGTTGACGCTGCTTCCATCACTGTAAAATTCTGGATCTATTTTCTTGTTTTACAGAGTGATATTCCTGGAATATCCACAGGCACAAGTCCCAAGAACTAACATGGCTTAAAATATAACCAAGTGTCTTCAGCTCAGCAGTCAAATAATGCAACTTCCTGTACTGTTTAGTTTCCTACAGATGTGTTTGATGGAGAACAAATGGATTTGGTACTATCAGATGACCAAGAGATAGGAAAGCACAGGCCCATTTTTATCTACCGTGCTTTCTATTCTGGGTTCCTACGTATTCTGAAAGTTTTCATTTGATTTTGGTATCTGAGGAGGCACATGAGTCTGTTAAGGTTTCCTTGACTAAACATTTCAGTGTTTAGTTATGTTTTCTGTTGTATACTTGTATTGACCTTTTTAATCCATAAGACTACTGATGGTACTCTTTATTCTTTCCTATTTTCACAAAAGTTTTAGCACCAGAAGTCTGAGTCATCTGTTTCCCCTGTCAGATTTTTCTGAAATTGAGTAAAGCTTCAAGAACTGCTGTTTGGAGAAAGGCATACTCACATGTCATGTAAACCTCAATATCTTAGAAAGTCACTTTTAAAAATTATTATAATATGTCAGCTGTGGTTTGAGGCAGAGAACAGAGATCTAGTACATGACTGAATAGTGGAATGAACCAACCAAAAACCAATTCAGAATAGTTTTTCTCATATTGTGTCCTGTTAAAGGATAGCATCATTCAGCTTTGCTGACTGAAGCCTAACTCTAAAGTAAACTCAGGGGATGAGCCACCTACACTTCCTAGCAGTAGTCACTGAAGAAAACAGTTAGGGGAAAATGCATTCATGAACTGATTTCCAGATACTTAAATTTACTCACTTTGGATTATCTTATTCAAGACTAGGAACATTAAACCTACAAATTCATTCCTTTTAAACTTAAGTTGCCAGTAATATTATGTTATTGTGCAGTCCAGGTCGAACCAGCTTGAACTGACTGCAAAAGATAATTTATTCCCATATCCTCTATATTCTAAGCATTTGAATGTATCGTTCATTTTAAAAATCTGAAGAGAGAGTTCATTCTATTCTAATTTAAACCTACACATTTTACAAATTCGTTTACGCCCTTGTTCTTTCATGAGAAAATATCCTATTGTAGAACAGACACTTAGGAATTATTAGAAAGATTAGACTTCAGAAATGTAAAGTTGACAACCAATCTATGGATAAAATTCTGTAAATGTTTCATATTGTTAAGCAGCATCTTATTGTTTATTATTTTGATATGTAGTGTGGCCTTTCCAATGATTTTTCACTAGGTATCTTCTGCAAATTTCATATCTTACCTTTTAAAGGTAGTTTATTGTCATTCAGGTGTAAGTTATGTGCCTGCTCAACTAAAACGTGGTTGTAGTTTAATTCTAGCAGTGATGAATTGTTGAAGTGAATTCATGCAAACAGGGAAATTGAAATTAAATTCATCACACTAAGAAAACCCTTCCTCCCCATGTAAATTAGTAGCTTTTCTGCTAAAATCAATTTGTTTTGGTAAATTATGCAAAAATTCTCAAAGGACTTAGGTAGATGATTTATTATACTCTTGGCTGTTTCATAATATTAGAAAATGAAATTTATTCACACAATATTAGATGGCATAAGCTGAGAGCTTTAGTGACAATTTCTGTTTATTACAATTAATCTAGGTTGTCTATGGTGACAGAATTCCCACAATATGTAGGACATAATCTTTATGAGAGGCTTTTTATTAAACTGTACACAAGTGTTCTTCATTTGAATAGGACAGATCAATTACTTCTATATTGCAAGGCCATTCAATTGTTCTAATAATCTCTAATGAAATTTACTATTTCCATGAAAACAGTTTGTATTCTGAATTCTTGAAACAGCAGAACTTAAAAATCCCCTTGGAAAATAAACAGCTCCTCAGATCTTTTGAACAAGTGTGAGTTACTGAAAATTACTTTGGACATCTTGTTCAGAGTTCTGAAAGTCAGTTTTGTACTTCATTCATGCCAATAGAGTCCTGCAGATGAATTCATCATTATTAATGTTAAATGCATGTTGCTATCATTTGATGGGATCTAAACCCCTAAAGAAATAAAAAAATAGTGTGGTAGAGATATGGGGAGGGGGATTGGGTAGGGAGTGGAGAATGTAATTGAATCAAGTAACTAATGCTAGACAATAAAGCATACAGGCAAGGAAATACATTAAAGATAATAAATATGCATTACTATTTGTTAATTATGGAGTGTTTGGCTTGGCAATATAAATTGTACATATGTTCCTAAGAATTTTTTCTGTTGACCCCCATGGGAATTAACCACTTGTCATAAGTACAGCAGGTTTGTCCTCTGCCTATTGCCTCTACTAATTTTGCTACACAAGTTTAACATCAAACAGAAAATCCATTACCCCATAGAGAGAGAGAAACAAAGAGCATAGAACTCAGTTTAACCGGTGTGTAATTACAAAAGACAACAGAAAGGAACCTTTCTAAAACATGGCTCTTGCTTGCCATATTTCAAAGATCTATTGTGGAGAGAGACTTCTGTTACTTTCACCTAGTAAGTCATAATTCTAATGAATTATGATAACTTCTTATAGAGGGAAGTGTAAAACAAGTTTAATCGTTGCTACCGGTTCCCCCTTTAATCATTTCTTTTCAGAAGATAAAATAGGTTTTGACATGAAATAAAATACATAATGCAAAATATTGTGAACTTGAACTTTCGTATCAGTTATAAGCATCAGACAGCTTGTAGATGTTATCTCAGAAGTCTCAAAATATCTTTATGCAAAGTCCAATTAAATTTAGTATTTTCAGACGAAATTTAAATATTTGTTTCAACCAACAGTATCAGTTAAAAAAATTAACATTCTATCACAGAGCTATTTTACATTCACTAACTTGTGTCTAGGCATATTGCTTGCACCCTGAGTCAGTGGAATGTAGCAGCAGGTCTGAAGGGCAAGTGAAGCTTTGTGAATATTAATTACAATTTCGGTGGGCTAGCCAGAGCTCCAAACCCCCAAGGATAATGTTATATAGTGCCATTTGACAAAATGTGATGACCCTATAGATGGCCACATTAATTGACTGTTGAATCTGGCAGTTTACAGTGTGGTTTACAAGCATGTTCCTAAACCTTGAGCTTAGGAACTTTATTATGTGAGGTTTAGGAGATCAGAAGTTTGTGACCATGATTTCCTTACTAATAGAAGGCAAATTAATTTGCATTTTCCTTTTTTTTGGTTTTTTTTTTTTTTTTTTAGACTTAGTGTACAAATTCATATCTAAATCACATTTTCAGGAACTCTACCAGGAATTTTTCAGATCCATAAGTGCAATGTATAAAACTGGGATAGGACAGAAATATGAAATATTCTATATAGCACAAATAATTATAGGAGACATGTATTTAACAACAATAAGAGAAGTGATCCAGTCAGTTGCCATCACTCGCTCACCTGCTTTGTGTCTTCCTCTGTCCAAATGCACAAGCGTATTTGAGAGACTCCAAACACTCAGCAAAATTTTAAATACACTTAATTCTGACAGCAATGTTATGGTGTACTTTCCAAATAAGCAGAGGCTTTTTATTGACTTAAAAGGATTTTATATCAGCCCTCCTTTCCATGAATAGTGTTTTGCAAGATCACAGTTTGGGTAGATAGGCACTGACTAATTATGTACTCACAGTTTGAAATTTAGAAATGACTGTATAGGGAAAACAACAAGGAAAAAACCTACATTTGTCACTTATTTTTAATGATAGAATCATTTCCATATAATCAGAAAATTGCTGACAAAATATGTAATCTGACATCTTAAAAGGGGGTTGCCTTTTTTTTTTACCTTGAGGTTATTGTGAAGTCAGATTTCTTTGTCCATTGAATCTTTTCATTGGCTTATTTCTGCCAGACTGTGACTTAAGCATTTATAAAAGCTGCTCTATTGTAATGTCATCTTTCATTTTGTACCAACTGGGTCCACCTTGACAAAGGACATTGTTTTATCTGAAGTCAAAATTGTGCTGTGATGTGAAAGCCAAAGGCTATCATTTTGTACAATTATATTGTTTATAAGAAACCCAAAACAAAGGGGAAACTGAAGGAGTATTTTTTTCAATGGAATATGATTTTCTTCTGGCTATAAAATCTAGGACTTGCTTTCAAACCAAGCAGTCAAACTATGCTGAATGCAGCTAGAAACTCTCTTCAGAAATCTTTAAACACTTCTTACATTGAAGTGATACTGAAAATACATTTTAAGGTGGAGAGCAGACTTCAAGAAATAGGGAGATGTTATGGTAACGCACAATATATATAAAAAAAAAAGTACAAGGAACATGGCAGTGAGGTAATCTAAGTGAGATGTATGAAACAACTGATATTCGTCACAAAGGCTTGATTCATCATCAAACATCAAGGCTTGCAGATTTTTAGATTGTTAGTAGCATAATTATTTCCATAAAGGAAAAAAAATGGTATATAGATACCATACATGTACGAGAGGGGCCATTGGCATGTTGATGTGGGCTTTTCACTGGTGGACATAGACTCATTGTTACCTGAAAAAAGTGTAGCTGCAATGGCATAATAGTATGTTTAAGCATGCTTAGCTAACTGAACACGGTGCCAAAGTTACCCCAGCTTCCATTGTGGGTTGGAAGCAACTTGCAAAGCAGTTGGAATAAAGCAGGTGGATTGCATTGGAATCTGCTTGTAAAAGACGGTGCAATGCTACCTCTGATATTTCTACTGCACAGAGGGAGTGTGAACTGCTGTGTTCTGAAGACTGATTTGCCATTAGTTAAATTCTTTTTTTTAAGTTCTAGACTTGGGAAATGAAATCTGAAGGCAAAGTCTTTGATGTCTTAGGCATACAAATCTCTCTAAACTTGGTAATTCTGTAACTATGTCACATATTCCCTTGCCTTTGAGACTCTTATTTTTAGGGGGGAGAGGAGGGCTGAGGGAGAAAGGAAAGAGAAGTCTAGCTTTATTTCATTTTTATGTTTATGTGGGAACAAAATTAAGTACACAGTATTGCTGGAAAGCTTCTCTATATATGTTATATGGCTCCTGCCATCAGATACCATGGTATCTGAGTTTTACACAATGTTACACATTTATATTTAAAACTATTATTTTCAAGTCTTTGTGACATTGAATAGTTACGTGATTTACATAAGCCTTATGCCTTAAACAATAGATCATTCTTCAGAAAAATTCAGTCTTTTAATAAAAAGGGAGCTATACAAATGTAATTAAAGCCCTTCTTATGGCACAATTGCTATTTTTTTATGATTCAGTTCACATACCTACTAGTGTTCCAAATCTTATTTGGAAGAAGTAACTCATCATTTATTGAAACAAGTTTATTTTTCTTTAATTGGTTCATTTAAATTAATAAAGTCAATTCTTTTAACTTAAAAGAACTTTCTCTTACAGCTTTTAGGTAATGGATTGCCATGGCAATCTGGAGTATCAGAAAATATTTCTCCAGAAGGCAGGAGGAAAGAGATGCAAAATAAGCAGTGTCATGGTGCGGGTCATCCACAAGATGGCAATAGCGGGATAATTTCGTAAAAGTTCATGTGTTCATGAAACTGTTCTCTGGTTCTGATACTTGGAAATTTGATTTGAATCAGAAGCTGAGAGAGAAGTTGGCTGCTTTGTCATCTTGTTCCCAGAAATGTAATACAATTATAAAATATACAGCAGAAATTTGCACTCAAACCTCACTGACTTTGTTTAAAACTTTTTTTTTTTAAAGCAGATCATTGATCCAGCAGAATTTCTGCTACACAAAATGCTGTGAATGGCATTTATCTTGTTTCCTTCCATCCCAGTTCTATTGTCTGTAAAGGGACCAAATTCATATTTTGAGCATTTGTGTTTGTCAAAGGTCTGCAAGACTGTTTGTTTGGAATTAAGCACTTGAATAAATGTCCTAGTTTTGAGTGATGATGAACATCTCCGAGTACCTGTGCACTTGAATGAGGTCTGACTGCAATGGCTGAGACCAATGGTCTGAGGCTCAACAAGGCCAAGTGCTGGGTCCTGCACTTAGGTCACAATAACCCCGTGCAGTGCTACAGATTTGGAGAAGATTGTTGGTCAACAGCCAGATGCATATGGGCCACTGTGTGCTTAGGTGGCCAAGAAGACCAACAGCATCCTGGCTTGTATCAGTAATAGTGTGGCCAGCAGGAGTAGGGAAGCAATTGACTCCTTGTGCTTGGCACTGATGAGGCTGCACCTTGAATACAGTGTTTGATTTTAGGCCCCTCACTGCAAGACAAGAAGGACATTGAGGTGCTGGAGCATGTCCAAAGAAGGGCAATGAAGCTGATGAAGAGTCTAGAGCACAAGTCTTATTGGGAGAAAAGGAGACTCAGGGAGACCTTCTCGCTCCACAAATACCTGTTGAAGGAGGTTGTAGCGAGGCGAAGGTCAGTCCGTTCTCCCAAGTAACAAGTGATAGGACAGAAGAAATGGCCTCAAGTTGCACTAGTGAAGGTTTAGTTGGATATTAGGAAAAATATATTCACAGAAAAGGTTATAAAGAACTGGAACAGGTTGCACAGGGAGGTGGTGGAGTCACAATTCTTTGGAGATATTTAAAAGACATGTAGATGTGGCACTTAAGAGCCTGGCTCAGTCATGACTTGGCAGTGATGGGTTAACAGTTGGACTTGATGATGTAGGGCATTCCCAGAGAATCAGACCTTTTGGTTACAGATGTTTGTAAAAGCCAGACTCGTATTTTCGTTGTTATCCTTGCTGAGTTGTACAATTAGTCACATTTACTGAGTTTGTGTGATGATTTGTCGTTTTCTAAATTCATGTTATCTTATTCCTATCTTCTAAAGTCATACTACCTTTCCCTATAAGCTGTTGATGTGAATAGTTTTGGGGTTTTAGGTTTTGATTTAACCTCATGTCAGTTCTGAAACCTAGTCTAAACTAGTTATTTAAACTCCTATTCCCATTAAACTAGTGTAGATATTTAGCTTTAACAACCTAGAAGCTAGGTGAGGCAAATCCCAGGTGTGATTCTGCTGTCACATTTGTTAAAGAACCAGTAATGTACATTATAGTTTAAAAGGACTGAGTCTTTAAATTAGGATGCAACTTTTAGGATTACTAGTAAACTGCACATGCTTTATATTTATTTGTAAGGATATGTCCTTGGATCTGCTGTCTTCTTCAGTTGATGGAAACCTTCAGAAATTATTTATCATTCCAATGCAATGTACAAGGTTTTTTTTCCTCTTGTGTTTTTATCTTGGCAAAGAATACAGAAACAACAGACTCCCAGGTGAGTAAAGACAATTAACTGTTAATCAAATCTCCAGTATATTCTAATTTGACGCTAATTACTTTTTTATAATTCATTAATAAATATTTAATTTGGCCTTGAGCATGTACTGCTTGTTTGTTCCTGTAAAGATCATTGTTTCTTATAACATGAGATCTACTACTTTCAGCAGTAAGTTTAGAATTTAAGAAGCACAGGTTAATGGAAAAGTTTCACTATAGCCTAATACTAACATAAAAAACAGGTTTCAGGGACATGTCATGTTGGTAACTTTTTACTTGACTTAGAATTTAGAAGTGGCTTTACTTCATGTGTTATTGTCAAAACGTAAGGAACATTGTATTTCCGTGTACGCATCTCTTTAGAAGTATGCTATGTTTTGACCTCATTTTGCCTGAGTGAAATATGAGGTTCCCCAAGAACTTCTTTTACAAAGTAATTAAGCATAATTATTTTCATGTTTACATATAGATAACCCAAGAAACTAATGTAAAGTGTGTCACTTACATTCACTCTGCTACCTTTAGGCCTTTTGGTACTGTGAGAGACTGTAAGTACTTCTGAAACTGGGTGTATTTTATGTTACAGTTGATGTTTGCAATTTAAGGAACTCACTATCACCACTCACTTCAGAAAATAATTTGGAATTTACTGAATGTCACAGAGTATGTGATATACATGGAGACACAATCACAGGTCTCTTGCTCCAATTAAACACCATTGTGTTAAAAAGACTGATTTTCTTCTGTGAATTAAAAGGTCCTAAAGAGAAGGAAGGAAATTAAATCTCTAATGTCTTCTCAGCCTGAATAAGAGAAGGCTCCTGGGAGATCTTATTGCAGCCTCCCAGGATCTGAAGGGGGCCTACAAGAAAGCTGGGGAGGGATTTTTCACAAGGGCTTGTCATGATAGGACGAGGAGTAATGGCTTCAAACTGGAAGAGGTTGGATTTAGATTAGATGTAAGGAAGAGGTTCTTCACTATGAGAGTGGTGAGACACTGGAACAGGTTTCCCAGGGAAGCTGTGGGTGCTCTATCACTGGATATGTTCAAGGCCAGGTTGGATGGGTCTTTGAGCAACCTGGTCTAGTGGGAGGTGTCCCTGCCCTTGGCAGGGGGGTTGGAACTACATGATCTTTAAGGTCTCTTCCAACCCAAACCATTCTATGATGGTGTTTACCGACGGTTTAAATTTTATTTTAAACTCCTTGATTCTCTCTATGTAGATGTTAGCAGATAAGTATATGTCAAAACAAATAACAATTATTCAGATTTTCTGTTAATGAGTAGAAGTAACGGGATGAATTAATTTTAGGAGGCAAAGAAAGAAATGGAAGAAATTTTGGTGTTTGCATGCAAATGTGGAAGACTGACAACTTTTAATCCTAAACCATCGTACAAGGAATAATAATCTCTGTGAAATTGTGCAATCAGGTTGGACAGGAAAGTTTGCATGAGTAGTTGCTCAAACAATGAATAATATCTTCTGTAGCCATGGGCGCATGGAAGCTTTTATTATGGCCTTTCTTATAAAGTTCCTATTTTTTAATATCAGAATACCAATCCAAGTGGGAACAAGCATTTTTAAAGCAGAGAAGGAGGCTGAATTGCTGTCCAAGGCCATCATTTTTATACTTGTCTACAGGCTCTAGATTTTGAAAGTATCTTAAGTTCCATCACCTAAATACTCTTGAAGATTTGGATTGTGATACAATCTGTAGGTATTTCTTGCCAGGAGAGTTGTTTTACCTGATATGGTGATGTTAATAGGTATATGCCCCTTTGTAATCAACCAGTGGAGGTTTCTGCTCCTTTGGTGCCCTCACACCATTTTCTTTTTTCAGCAGAGAGATGTAATTTGATTCTCACAGTATCACACATTCAGATAGACTAGCAGCCATGAATAGAGATGATGAAAAATGTTCAGGGGAGGTGACAGCAGACAGTAGTAATGTAGAAATGCAGGAAGCTCTGTATATGTTTTCATCTCATAGACCTGTATCAGTTGCTGGCATTTCTGATGAATGTTCCTAACCCTTAAAATCAGAAGACTAGCCTGTACAAGCTCTTTAAGTGGTGCACATTTTTCCTGGATATTGAATATCATTCTAAATGGCCATCCAAATATATCTGAATTTTCAAAATGGTTATTTTTGTCCTGTATTTATGATTATGGACTACCTTTTAACTCATAGTGTCCTTGATATTAATAGCTTATGTATGCATAGATTAAAGACAGACAGGTATTCCTTTTTTCCCTCCCTTCCCTACTGCTAACATCTGAAAGCCTGATTCACCTCTTCTCTATCTAATGATTAGATATTAAAATCAGATAAACTCTCTAAGCTTTTATACCAACTTGAAAGGAATAAAAGAAGTGAATTCAATAATACGTGGCTTTAAAATTAATTCCTTTGAGAATTAATTTTTTTCATGTATTCTGTAATATGGAGGTGGGGTGGAGTTCCTGCAAACACTGAAGCTGTAACTGGAATAGTATCCTAATCTAACACATTGAATATAATCCCTGCTGTTTTTCAGTAGTGGTATATACAAGAAAAATCTGAAAATAATTGCTTAACCAAAGAACTTGGATTATGTATCTGTTCCTGATTATGTTATTTTAATTGTAGTCATATATAAAAATGCTCACTTTTTTCCCAGGAGTCCCAAGTGCATCCATTTGCACCCTACTTCCTACCCTGCTATGTGGTGGTGTTTTTGGTGGTTTTTTTGGGTTTGTTTTTTTTTTTAGAAAAAAGACCAAAGTGAAAAGTATAAATAGATGAATGAGCAGAAAGCATTCTCATAATCTGTGTTCTATGCCGTTATATCAAGGGAGGAGAAATTGCTCTTGTACAGATACACAAACATTAAATTGAAGTGTGTTAGTTCTGTATGAGGCAGTTTGACATTTGTGGATAATTGTATCCTTTATACAATATCCAGTTCTGTGTTACTTTTCCTATTTCCTTTTGTCCTAGCTGAGGATCAATAGCGATGGTCACATTTAAATAGCACGAGATCCAAGTATACTACTGTAGTTGATCAAAGCTTTGTATAAACAGGGCAGAAGGAGCTTCATTCCATTGTGCTGCCCTACCAGGTGGAAATAAATCACCTGGCAGTATAATTATAGTTCAGGTTGAAAGGGATCTCTGAAGGTCATTTGATCTGACACCCTGCTCAGAACAGATTGAGTAGCACATTCTAATACTTCATAGAGGATTTAAAAAGAAAGGAAAACTTTTAAAATTTCTTATTGAGAGGGTTTGTGTAAAAAGATCAAGGGAGACGAGCATTTCTTTACTGTAACTCTTTATTTCACAACAAATAAATGTAAGAGTTGCGCTATAAATAAAGCTTCAGTTCAATGACATCGAGAAAACCTGTGAAGGGTGCTGCAGCCGTACACTAATTGCCATATTAGGAGATAATCTCTGCTGCTTCTGTTTGTCTATAGGGAGGCAAATTTTGCGTTTTGATAGTGCTGCACAGTTTCAATGGAAGGATTTTGGTGGGTATTTTTTGGATAGCAGTTAGGGTAGATACATAGGATGTACACAATGATTTGGAGGGTATTTAAAACATAGTGGACTACTCTTATTTTGAGAGTCGGTACGTATTCCAAGATGGCTTATCCATAACAGAAATCAAAATAAATTTACTTTTAAACACTGCCAGTGCAAAAGTTTTCCACAGAAGTCAGTGCAGAATTTTGTCCCAAATGTTCGAGAACATTTTTTTTGTCTGAAATATGATTTACTGGTTTTCTATAGCAATACTGAATGCTGGATTACTCTAATTTCCTTCTGGCTTCTCAGAATAAGTCAACTTTTCCTTGTCTTTGTGGTAGAAGCAGCAAATCAGAGCTGCACAAAGTTTGCTGAAGACATGGCCCAGGCTCTCTCTGTAGTCTTGTATAATGGTTTTCTGAAACTGTAGTCAGTATAATGGTTTTCTGAAACACTTCATGTGGTTTTTTTTTTTTGTATCTGTGGGGTAAGGGCATAGTACTAGCAGACATCTATATTTAAACAACTCTGAGATAAGAATTTCCCTTCAAATACCTCTGGTAGGGAAGGGCACTAATCCCAATTCCAGATGGGAAGGGAGTGAGAGTTCTGCATTCAAATGCCTATAGTGAATATCACATGGCAGCTTGTACTGTAGGGAGCTGAAGCCACTGCTATGAAATACTGAAAGGAGGTAAGTCAGTGGATAAGCTGTGCCTTACTACAACTTACTGAAAACAATTCCCTTGGGAAAAGTTAGAGCGTGCTTAATACCACCTTCAAATAATTGTTTTAGTAACTGATTTCTAGAATTAAAAATACAAATCTAATAATCCTGCATTTGCTTATCAAAACATCTGTCTTGTATGGGAAAACAGGCAATGAAAAACAGCTTCAAAGGACTGGAGTAAATGTCATGTAAAATACGCAGCCCCACAAGAGCAGAACTACATGCAATGTATTTTAGGCTAAGGTTTAAAAAAAGTATTAATAGGTGCCTAAAGCTGGAATTCTATCTTTGCATTCAAGGTCTTAATTAGGTGAATTTTCCCATCAGCATCCTGACTGAATTCAGTGGGGGCTAGTTATTTCTGAACACCTGTTAACCGAGTTTGGGATTTACCTCTAGACTGGAGAGGCTTTTTTTGAAGTGTTGACCTTAGGGTCTACGTCCAAGTACTGCAGATTTGTATCAAAGGACTAAAAAACTTATTTTAAAAAAAATTCTGTAGAAAAATAAATACATATACTTGACAAGTCTGGATTTCAGTCTGGCATGTGGCCTAGCTTAAGCAGCACTTTACAGAAATATTGCACCTCTGGGACAGAAAGAGGGGTTATTATTTATCTGTATTTCATCTGTAACTGTATTTTTATGTTAACTGGGAAAGTGATTTAAATGACCTTTCAATGTGTCGAAGATGATCCCAGAGACATTCAGACATGAAAGTGAGAGGCTCCCAGAAGCAGTTTCCAGTAGCTAGCCACTCAGAGGGCTGGCCAGTCAGGTGATTAGTGAGGCAGATACTTACATCTTCTTCCAGGCACAGAAAAATGTACCACTCAGTTGCAGAGGTGAGTTCAGTCTTCCCAAATACTAGTACAGGAAAGAGCATTGCATTGTGCTTTTTAATGATAAACGATAGACATATACTCGTTTTTGAAAATGGTAACTGAAGCCATTGACATACCTGCCTTTAAATATCATTTCTTCATTTATTTACTCATTTAGTTCAGAGATCTTTTTCATCTTGCCAGTATATCCCAAGCATATACTATAGCTGATGTAGTATGTACTTTGCTTTTGGGCTATGTTGTGTGTGATCCATGACTTCTGGGTCAGCATGGACCTCATCAGTAAGCAGAATGAATCAGTGCAGATGACTGTTGAAACTTTGCAAAGGGGCTAGGCTGCTGAGTGAGGGAATTGGCCATCCAGCAGAGCAGTGCTTCTTGCAGAGCAGGCACTGTTTTGCTACCAGACTATAAACAAGCCTCAAGACCAGTGTGTACTGGTCCAAACAGAAGCAATAAACTGTTAACCCAAACATAAACCATAGAATTAGCAACAAAATGGAAGCCCAAACACAAGCAATAGAAATGAATTTCCCTTCAATGATAACAAAATGCTTGCATGTGGTGAATACAACAGTGACTGGTTCTGCATTCCGTGTTCTGAAGTGTCTGCCAACACAGCTAGTGCTTCTGTTGCAGTTTTATATACACGAACAAAATACAACTACTGTCTATGCTATTAGTTATAAGCAGTTTTCATTGGTACCTTTGCAGGTAGAGACTCAGTGAAATTTTGATAAGGAGTAGTTAGTGCCGAGGCTCTCACCCTGGCTTTTTCAACTTGGCTTGTCTATATCCGATTCTGGTCTGCTACTTGTATCCCTGCTGGAGCCCCATTTCTTTCCTTGTTTCTACTCTGTCATGACTTTCCTTCACCCACATGTTCCACCAAATCTTCTAGCTGCATACAAGCGTTGCATCATCCGCTTGCTCTGGACTCTGTGCCTAACAGTTATTACCAGCAGGTAATCCCTCTGCCACTTTGACATTTTTAGTCTTTCTTCCTCAGTTTGTTACTCACCACTCTTACAAGTGTAAGAGCACTGTGTTTTGGGCCATTCAGACAGATTTTAAGCAATATTTAGGTGTCTTTCTAGAGAAACATTGATTACACTGGAGTTTAGAAGGGGAATAGGAGCATCTGCAGTTAGATGATTGAGAAGCTTAGGTAAATTTAAAGCTCATTGTGAAAGTACTAGTGAATTTAGGTCCTTGCCAAGATTCTGTGGTGCTATAAACAAGACTAACTGGATCACAGATTGTGACTTTGGTCAATTCAATGTGCCTAAAATCCCATTTAGGGATTTTTCTTCCTAACCTAATTTTCTGTCTCTTGCAGTTGCTTTGGGCATCACATATACATAATCTGCCATATTTTGGAAACACACCAACTGCAGTCATTGTGCTTAACACCTGTAGGTATGTCTGTCTGATTTGGCCGGGGAGGGCGAAGGAAGGGAAGACAGATTGCTGCATCCATTCTTAGCAAAAAAGTATAGATTACTGAATATGGAATAAATTTCCCCTGCTGATGCTTAGGTGACAAATTGTAGCTCAAATGCCAGAGCTGAATAGAAGGGCATCTCTGTGTTTTATCTATTCCTCCTAATCAATTTTGCAGCTCTCAGCCAGAAGAGATATTCTTATCCCACCACAGACTTTGCTCCAAATATTACTATTACCTGGTTGTCAGACAAACATGCCAAGTAATAAATTGATTTTCACAGCAAACACAGTGGGTGAGACTAGTGTGTCAGCAGAGAGTCTTTAGAAAGCCATATGACAAACAAAAGCACAGATTGAGTTAGTGAGGTAGAATGCAGCCCCTCTGACTTGCTATGAGATGGGGTAAAGAGGGGCAGGAAATGCCAGTCGTTTTGATAAAGCATCTGTACTTTTTTAAGACATAAAATGGTCGCTTTAAAATAACTGAATGTTAACAATACAAATGTTTGGTTGAATGAACCCTCCTTGTAAAAAAAATAAATATATATGTATTCATCAAAGCTCATATTTGTGCTTGTTCTTGGCTTTGATGTGAAGAAGTTGAAATGGTTTTGGTTAATGAGCCAATTATATTCAGACCAGAACACAGTCATGCAGCATGTTGTGCTTAGCTAAATTGCTATGTAAATAGCTGGTAGTTTTCTTTGCTTCTCATGCTCCTGACAATAGAGCAAAGAATCAGTGTCACTTGTCAGCCTGAATTGTGATTTTTCTCTCCTAAGTCCTCCAACTTTTTATCACCCTTAATGTGAAGTACTAATATGGAGATGCAGCCAAGTCTTCCACATCTGAATTTGGGATAATTTGTAAAAAGGAGACCAAACAAAATACAGGAATATTAAAGCCGATTATTTTCTCAGAAAGCTGTAGTAAAAGGTTTCAGTGGAGTTTATCTGGGGAATCAGGAAAACATGGGCTCACTTGAAAGAGTTTTGAGCCAAAATGTTTGATCCAGCTGCTCCAGGGTACATGGTGTGTTTCTGGGTTTACTTTCTGGGGTGATGCCATATGAGTTAAAACATGTCCCCTTGGCTAAATTTATGCTGCGTACTCCACTGAATTTGAAATTACTGGCAGAAAATTCACCTCTGCTAAAGGACATTTTATTTTGTATTTGCCTTTGTGTTTGAAAGAAAGCAAAGTGAACATGTCTGATAAAGTATTTGTATTCCATTGATGAGTAAAACCAATACAAAGATAAAAGTAAAAAAAAAAAAATAATAGACATAATGTGAAAAATAATATAGAGAGATGATAGCATGGTTGTTTCTGCTTGCTCAGAAAAAAAAAAAATAGTTATAGAATTGTAGACTGGTTTGGTTTGGAAGAGACCTTTAAAGGTCATCTAGTCCAAACCCTCTGCAGTGAGCAGGGACATCTTCAACTAGAGCAAGGTGCTCAGAGCCCCATCCAACCTGATCTTGCATACTTCAAGGGATGGAGGATCTACCACCTCCCTGGGCAACTTGCTGCAGTGTTTCACCACCCTCATAGTAAAAAATGTACTCTAGCAAACTAGAACCAGGAGAAACAGTATCAGAAAATTAACAGAAGTTCTTCTCTGTTGGTAACAAGATAAATGGGCAGTTTGTGCTTTTTTTGGTTATTATATAGAGTCAAATGAAGAAGCAAAATAATTTCAGTTAAAGAACAGGACATAGTGTTGGTGAAATGTTTCATCCCTGGATAGCCAAAATTTAGTCGTCTGTTGGTGGTTGAAAAGGGAGAGATACTTGATTGAGAAAAGAAGCAAGTATATCTTTTAATGGTTTCCTGTTTGCTGATAAATAAAGTGCAAAATATACTGTATTTAACCTAAGCTAAGTCTTGGCTCAAGAACCTCAAGACCTTTCTTCAAGGTCAGAGATCCATTGCTTATTCAAGTTGTGTCCTTGGTTTTCTTCCCTTTCTCTCTCTAGCATTTCTTTTTCATTCCTGTCTCACACGGATGCTTCTTGTCTTCCCATTCTCTCACAGACATGCATCACTTCACAAATTAAAAACTAATGAAGCCCCTATGCCTTCACATGCTTTGCATATGCCTTTATTCTGGCTGGTGACATATGACTACTTTCTGTGAAGATTTCTTTTGTTTTAATAATTGCCTTTGTAAAGCTGGATAAGTATTTATCACAGTTATCCTGAATAAATAGCAGTTGTTTAAATTATCAAAAGCTATAGGTATAGTGCCATTCGTACCAAAGTATTTTGAAACATCTATCTGTATCCTATGTATGGCAATAATTCTGTTTAGATAATATTCTTTTTTTGCCAATTGAATATATATGTATTCTAATTTCTCTAAAAATCTTTATAACAGCAATGTCCTATACCTTGGGTGATTTTCTTAGCTTTACATTAAAGTAGTTTTATATAAAGAAGGAAATTAAGTTTAAATGAACAATTGAAACTAATCAACAATTAAAAACTAAGCCTACACCCTACTTAATTTTCATCTTTCTCAAAATAATTTTCTGAAATATACCCCAAATCATGTTTCTGTTTCTTTTGGTTTCACTTTCCATGCAATGACCCTCTGCTGCAAAGTATCTGTTAAAAACATAATTATTTTCCGCACTAACAATCCAGAGTCCTTAAGGCTGAATATGTAAATATAAAGTGCTGCAAGCAATGTGAGTTTTTTAAAGATACTTGGAGAGGTTCATGGGACAGATCCTTGACTTTTAAAATACTATGATTTCTGTGGTGGTATCCAGTGATTCATACTACGTGAAGACCTTGTCCTGTGCCTTTAGGACAAGCTCAGTACTTCAAGACCTTTTCAGTTGTAGTGATCTGCAAAGTAAGAATGAGCTGTTGATGTAGCTGAAACTGTTAAAAAAGAAACACACAGTGTAGGCAGAAAAAAATATTTATTATTCCAGCAAAGGTGGGTGGTTGGTTTTTTTTTTTTTGCATCTGCCCTGTTTTTGAAGGATTTGGAGGAATCCTTGTATAAAGATTCTTCACAAGTCTTAGTAGAAACATGTTCATGATCTAGTGTTGTTGCTTCACCATCATAGTGAATTCTAAAATGTAGTTCTTGAGCTTCAAAGAACCTTAATGCTAACTGAATCTGTGATTCATTTTATCTTCCCATGTAGCAGAGGTACAACTACTATATTATACAGCAGTTGTCTCATAATTATCACTGTTTAGGCCTTACTCTGTCAGGCACAAATTCTGGTCACAAAAATGAGTTTCAAATTACTTTTTCAAAAAATGGGTAGTGGTGGTTCTAGGAAAAATTCCTCTGCTGTTCTCCATAGGAATGGTCCTTTGAGTGCTTGATATCACAGTGCCTCCTAGCCCACATTTACTGCCTGGAGCCTCTCAGGATGATACATGTATGGGAACAGTATGATGACTGTGATGTATTGTGGAGAGGAAGCCTGACTAAAAAAGCTCTAACCATGGTCATATGGAAGATAATAAGAGTTACTGTGGCAGAAGAATTTCTTTGTTCCCTTTTGACAAAACACTATATTCAGGCAATATTGCTCATTTCCCTAAGAAAATATAGAATGGAAGGTGATTTTTGTTGTTGTTGAGCACAAGAATATGAAGCCTGTATGTTTTTACTGAAACAGTTTTCTTGGAAAGTTTTATATTTATGGGGCACTGTAAATACATGATAACAGCATCAACTGCCCTGTGTCATGTTTGGCACTGAATTTGAAAACTATGTAGCTTTTGGTAGTGCCTGAGACCGTTAACTTTAAAGTGTTATGCCATTGCAGAAAATAATTAAGTTCCAAAATGGAAACAAAATGAAAAATCAGTCTTTAAATTTTTTTTATGAAATGAATGACTTAAGCTCAGAAATAAACACCATGCTACATGTAGCATAGCTACACTCGTATTATATATACTAAATATGTATGAAAGATATATTCAAGATCTGTGAATTGCACTGACAAGCTGAAGGGGTGAAGTATAGACTCTGTTTTCTACCATTTGTGTAACAAATTTCTGTGGACATGTAGATATGGAGATGCTTAATTATTTACAGTTCAAGTTAATTTTCAAACCAAAGCTCATTAATTTTTGTAGTGCTGGAAACTCAATGTGTTGTTGCAGTGAAGATATTAAATTAAAACATCAGATTTTGGTAATTATATATTATTCTCATGAGACAGCTGGAGTGTAACTAAATATTGTTATTTACTTTGCAAAATCATAATTACACCTATTACAGTTTTGATCCTGAAACATGATTAGAGCAAATCTTTAACCACTGAAGGTCTAACAACAGGGTATTTTTTAGGAAGCCAGGAATAAATTAAAAATCAAACCCAAAATTAATAACAAATTGCTTTCTTTAAGAAACATTAAGCATGTCACATGAACTTCTGTAAAGGGGCTATCAGAATGAAAAACAGAGTATAAACTAACATTCAGTTTAAAGATACCCTTGTAAATCTGTGTGTGAATAACAGAGCTGCTCATAAAAGGTCTCTGATGGACAATATGGAAATCTCAAGCTCTTGTTTTGTGTATGAAGCAGGTAATTCTTAAAGCTTCTCTTTCTGAAAGAAATGTGTCCAATGATACCAATTTGTGGTACTTTGGGACTATACAGAAACCGTAGTTCTTGTTCTACAGGAAATTCTGAAATTGGGTAAAAGAGAATATACATATGTGACTCTAGTAGAATTGTCATAGTTCTGAAAAAAACTAATGCAAGAATGTTTTGCTAGTTATTGTAAATTTCTGTCTGGTTAAATAAGTAATAGTAATATGCAAAAGGACCTCAAAGACTAATGAGCCCACTGTTAACTCCTGTAGATAAACAAGAAAAACTACAGATCTGTTGCTTTTTCCACAAGAAAATATGGAGTCAGAGGGAACGTTTTGTTAATCTGTGGAGAGTAAGAGAAGCTAACTGGATTTGCTAGGCTTCACTCATGTCAGATATGGGACAGATGAGAAACCATTGTTTAGGAATGCAATATTATAGTAAGATTGGATTTCTTCCTGTCTGTACATCTCTGATGAGACACTTCAGACTGAACAATGACCAAAGACAAAACTCCAACTTTAAATTACAGAAAAATGTGAAAGTCATAGGTGAAAGCAAAAGAAAGACTCATACAATAGGATTTTGCTTTTTATCATAGTGACTTAAGTGATTTCTTACTGAAAAGGATCAGCTGTGAGGGGTAATTTGACAACATAAGGACATGGTGGCAAACAGCAGCAGAGATATAGAGGTATAGTGGTGAGGAGGGGTGGTGGTGGTGACTGGTGTGTTGCTTGGTTGTGGCAATACACAGCAGAAATGGGTAGGGTCTCCCAGGGTAGCCCTGAAGTTGCAGCCATTCAGGCTGGTCTTGGCTTGGAGAAGACCTCAATAGAGCTGAGGGGATGACCTGCCCCTCATGGGGTCTTCTTTGTGCTTTTATGGTGAATTATAAATGAGTTGTAACTGGGGAAGGACTGGAATATTCACTTACTGCTAGTGTTCAGTGCATCAATAGCTCTAAGTGGAGGGGCATGAGGAGCTCTGCCTACTGCTAATTGGTCAAACTGCTTTAAGTAGATGTCTTATTATCTTTCCTTGTTCCACCCAATTACATCCTGTTTAAGCCCATTTAAGTTACCACTTGGAAGTGAAGAAGCATTGCTCATTCTTGCATAACTTTCACTAGGTCTTCTGAGTTGGTACTTGAGATGTTACTGTTAAATTTCATCAGTTACCTCTGGGGAGAACTCTAGTTACTGTTCAATGTAGGCTAGAAAAAAGATCACATATTATATTATGCCCTTGTACGATCTTTTTCACTAAAAGGAACCAAAGCCAGTTACATTTACTGAAATGTCAAAATCTGACATGTGATCACACTATTATAATCATAGCTGGATGAGGAAGCTGTGCTTCTGGGTACTGAATTATTTAGGTTTGCATAAATGCATTTCAAGGCATGGTGTGATACCATTCTTCCATGTTTCCAGCTTTTTCTTGAGAATTGTGTGAAGAACTGGTACACAAATAACTGACAATGACCAGTCCGTCCGTCAGCTTGAACAGGCTAGGAGAGGTCTACTGCTGTTAAAATGTGATATATGTAATTATATCTTGTATCTAACTTTATGTTGAAGATCCGCATCTGTGTATGCAAATGTGCATTCATTGATGAAGCGAGTTAGAGCTATGTGTGTAGAGCCACTAGTGCCTCCCATAGCTTGGCCTGCACTCGCATTTGCAGAGAAAGGCTTTGCAAGCGTGACTGTGTCACAGCACCTGCACTTTAGAGAAACGAGATATAGGTAAGCTCTCGCTGCTGTGGGTTATAATTAATTTCTCTTTGACTTTCATGAGAGAAAAAAATACTTCACTGTCGTCTTAAAACTCTGTTCAAAGCTTGTTGGAGTCAAAGGCAGTTGTGAAGAGGGTTGGTGTTATCAGTGCTCACATCTGCAAGCAAAGGTGAATCTTCTATGAAAGAGTTCAAATTCAAGCACACTGAATGTCAGAGAAATATGTAAAATCATGTAGGTTTTTTAGCTGGTAATTGTTTATTAAATTTCTTCCAGTCTAATGGAGATTGTCTGTATATTCTCTAGGTGGTCCATTATTACATTATAAGTTAAGTGTCTCTTACATATTAGTGTGTGAGTGGCACTCATGGTAGTAATTACTTGTCGTTTCAAGGGCGATGTCACATATGTTTAGTGTCTCTGACTTTGGTGGCATTTTCATCCTGTAAACTTAAATGGCTTTTTTTACTCAAGGGAATAGCTAAAATCTCTGCCTCTGTGGCTGAATTCTCTGGAGCCCTTAAATCAGAAAAGTGACATGTACTAGTAACAACAATCTTAGGTATGGTAGCTGGAGTGACAAGAGAATTAAAACATATCAGCAAGGTAAAGAAGCCTGTCTTAAAAGCCTCTGCCAGGTACTCTCTATGAAGAATTTAATTTTATGTTGAAAAGTAAAGAATATCTTTCAGAACTTTCTGTAAGGTGGAAGCCAGTTAGTCCTGTGTGGTTTAGTACATTGCAGTATTGTTTTTATTAAGGAAGAAATGTTTCATGATAATAGTCAGTAAAACAACATGTTGTTTTGACCTGTTCTGGTCAGAATGTTTAATTAACAGATAGAAACCCAGAGGAGACACTGGGTTTTCACACTGAGCCCTACTCTACATCATCTAGTTCCAACCCTTCTGCCATGGGCAGGGGCACCTCCCACTAAACAAGGTTGCTCAAAGCCTCATCTAACCTTGCCTTAAGCACTTCCTGGAATGAGGCATCCACAACCTCTCTGGGCAGTCGGTTCCAGTGTCTCACCACCCTCATGGCGAAGAACCTCTTCCTTATATCTATTCTAAATCTACACTCTTCTAGTTTAAAGCCGTTGCCCCTTGTCATCGCTACATTCCCTTGTAAAAAGTCCTGCCTCAGCTTTCCTGTAGGCCTCCTTTAGGTTCTAGAAAGCTGCTGTAAGTTCTTCCCGGAGCCTTCTCTTTTCCTTCCCAGAGCCTTCTCTTGTCCAGGCTGAACAACACCAATTCTCTCAGCCCGTCTTCACAGGAAAGGTGCTCCAGCCCACTGATCATCATTGTGGCCCTCCTCTGGACCCACTCCAAGAGGTCTACGTCCTCCTTATGCTGAGGGCCCCAGGGCTGAATGCAGTACTCCAGATGGGGTCTCACGAAAGCGGTGTAGAGGGGGAAAATCACCTCCCTCAACCTGCTAGTTACACTTCTTTTGATGCAGCCCAGGATACAGTTGGCTTTCTAATTTCTACTTCTTTAAACAAAACCCCCCAAATAATTAAACATATTCAAGATTATCATAGTATGCAATTTGCCATATAGCTGCAGTGTGCAGGAATGGTATGCGCTGTACAGTCCTTGATTTGGCTCACAAAAACTAAGGTTTGCTTTTAAGTTGTGTTTTTTTTTAGAAAGAACCTTGGAAAATCTCAATACATTGAAACAGAATCTATACTAGAGTATGAACCTCTCCCTGCCTGACTAATGAAAGGTGATACTGCAAATGGACATAAAAAGTGCAAGAATGTGAAAATACGCAATTTCTAACAGCCAAAATTTGACCTACACTATGTAAATGCAACAGATTGATTCTTCTGCTGGACTGCAATAAACATGTAAGAAGAAGTTTTTATGCAAAACGGTTCCAAAGTGCTACTAGATGAGACATTACAGTACCTCAGATTTTGGAACAGCTTCAGACAGTTTGGTTGAAGTACCTAAACTATTAGCTAAGTTGCACACAGTCTGATGCTCCTTACTTTATTATTAGCAACACTATTATTGCTATTAAAGTGTGAATAGTTTATTCCCTTACATAATCAGCATTCACAACTATCTGAACTGCAAAGTTGCTATGATTACTTAAAGCACTGGCCTTGAAACAGGACTTAAAAGAGAAAGCAAGCATCCAACTGCCCTAAGACTCAACAGACTCTACTGAGCAAATGTCTTCACTCTGGAAAGAAAAATGTTTAAAATAAATCATAACAACTGGACCTTTCTGTAAAATTTGCCCTTTCCAGCTGTAGGGTTTTCTATGTATATCATTAGTTACAATCTTGCAAATGACATCTAAAGACAGGAGAAGTAGGAGAATTTTCCTTAATGTAAAATGTAAATCTCGCATGTAAAAACAAAAAGCCCAAACAAACTGTCTTATTATAAATATTTAAAGGTGACTATGAAAAATGCTTGGCCTCTTCATGAACTCCTGAAGTTATGATGACAAAGCTCTAGTAGTCAGGATAAGATTTCCCCATGTGATTCTCCTTTTAGGCATCTTCCTGACTGTCAAGGAATTAAAAACATCTTTTGGTGCTTTGTTGTCTCTGAGTTGCATCACTGATGTTACAGGGCAAAGGGAAGGGTGAATGATAAATGTGCATTCTGTAGTTCACCTGTCTCAGAGCCTTGTGATGTGCAGGAATAAATTGCTGTCTGTCTGCTGGGTGCAGCTTGCATGGTCTAATGCCTTTGAGGGGAAGGCAGAACCATGTGTGCTTTTCTTCAAGGCTGAACTGTTAGAGTACTCTTGTCACAGTCAGTGTTCATCTGTGATCGCTTCTGCAGGTACTGACACTTGGTATTTTCCACAGCTTTGCTCTTAGTGGAATTTATTAGTGTAGGCCATGTTACAGACATGGATGCCAACTGTGTTCATGATCATACATTGATTCAAGAGGACACTACAAAGGAAGCTTCATATTTGTCAGTTGGTTCTTGCGTACCGTCTCTTGGCATATCTTGTACTTCTTTCTCACCTTTGTCAGTCTGTGGCTTTATGGAACAAGATCCCATTTCTTCTGTGCACACTTCACGTGTCAGACAAAGGGTGCAAATCTGATAAATTTAATACTGTGGTATTTCAGTGGAGCAGGGGCTGTTTCGTACAGTTTACAGCATTATTTCATAGCTTATTAGTAGGGAAAGGATTCTGTCCCTTGTTCCCAAGCAAACTAGACTTAGAGTATAAACAGACTGGAGTTTGTGCATTACAAAACCAGCATTTTGTACTTAGAATGTTTGGAATTTTGTGTTATTGCCCAGCATATTGCTTAAGTTCAGAACTTAAATATTGTGCTGTTTACTTACAGGTACTTGCATTTATATTCCATTTGATAACCCTTATTGGTGACAGCTTTATACACAAATCAGTTCCAACGAATTTATCTAGAATGATGAAATTTGTGGTAAATGATAGAAGTTTAGTTGTACTTCATTTCAAGTGGTGAATCATCTGATTATGATCTATCTATTAATTAATCAAGGTGGAGGATTTTTTTTTCTTCTTTTTTTTTTTTAACAGCAGTTCTGCAGAACATAAAGCATCCGTTTTGTTGTGGCATTTTTTCAGACCCAAGCAAATAATCCATTTCCTTTACAACTTTTTTGGGACTGAAATACACAAGGTTCATAGGATCTTGCCCCAGAAATACCCTGGAGACTTCAAAAGGCAGATTTTCTTGCTATGCAAGTAGAAAATTAGGTCCTTAGATCAGTTTTTTCAAGCGCATAAGCTTTTCACAATTGCTTTTCTATGACTGTCAAACATAGTAATGCCAATTTAATTGCGTAATGCGAGTAATCAGCATTTCTAGAAAACCTTCCCCCAGCCCCATGTACCTTTTATTTGCTGTTAAAATGAGTTTATTGCTGCTTTATTTTTCACTGCCTATCAAACAGATGTTGCTCACTCGCTGAGGGATTTTTCAGCTTTTCCCTGTCACTCTGACTTGGTGACTTGCCAGATGTTTAGTTTCTCTGCTGCATTTCAGTAGAAGTATGGGAGATATGGAAGAGCTTGCAGAATTAACAGGAACATAGATAAGTGTTCTTGCTCAGAAGATGCTTCAAAGAGGAAGACATGAAGAAACCTGGAGCATAATGCATTCATAAGTGTCTACTGCGTACAGATGCACATTTCCGTTGTTATCTTTCACTAGGCCTGCATGATATGATCACAGTTGTTTCATACTCCAGGCTCACTTCTCTCACAGTTAGGAACACAGGTCAGATGTTTTTCAAGCTGAATTAATAACTCAAAGCAAACAATCATAAGTTGGACCAATTGTACATTCATTAGTATTCAGCAATCAAAGTCATTCCCACTGGGTAAAGAAGAACAGAGAGAGAAGGAGGAAAAAGCAATCCATATGGAGGATATTAAAAAGAAAATGTTTGTAAATATTAAAAGATCAGGTACCACAATCTCAATTTTAATGGATTTTCCCAGACTTCCTACTGTTAGTCATAAGAGTAATTGCTCTTTTCTTAAGGAATCTTATTGATAGCAAACAAAAGGGGAAAAAAATAACCTGAGAAATCCTCTTAGGTAACACTTCAGCTCTTAGTTACAATAGGTGAATAGCTTAAAATGAACTGTACCATGCCTTTGCCATTATAATCCTGCTGTGGTCTTAAACTGAATACAGAAGCTGTCACAACCTCCCCAGCCCAGCAAAACCAAACTCATCAAAAATACAAAGATTAAGTTGTTGCAGGTTTTTTTCTTTTTATTTCTTTTTTTCTCACGCTTTCTTTGAAGCTGGCTGAACAACATTTTTAGGAAGAGGAGGTTTGAAACAGAAATGCTAATGGACAGCACTGGTCTGTCCAGATGTGCTCAGTGACAGGACAGAAAGGACTGGTGCCTAATCTTGTGTCCTGCAAGCCTTAATTACATGGCAAGGAAAGGTTTAGAAGAAAATTCATTGTGCTTTTAATTGGTTTTAATTAATTTTTGTACTTCCCAGAGGTGAATCTGCAGTGGACATAAATGCAGTCACTTCTGCTGGAAATAATTTGTTTGGTAAATTAGGTGTTATAAGCAAGTGACAAAATCAAAATTGGGCTGAATTACAGGGTTCTGCTTTAATAAAGAACAGATGTAGGACAGTCACTTGAGAGAAGGAACTACAGACATACTGACTACTTGGCTACTTGTGGACTGTGACTTTTAGCCAGCTTAATAAAAAATGAATAATGGAAATGACTGGAAAGTATTAGGAATTATCCATCTCTAATTAGAAAATAATTCAAAATGATGGAGCAGTCATATCCTGTAAATACTAATACCTATGTTGAGTGCATTAGGTCTGATCACTGTCAAGTGGAGGAAAACAAGTCTTAAGAAATCTTCTAAAAATTATATTTGACAGATTCATGAAAGATACTATCAGTTATGGATTTGTTTGATTTCTGTCAAAGGCATGTATTATTGTTTATATTGATGCTTTTTTTTAAACTGAAGAAAAAAACTCACTGAGTCTGTTACTTTTACAAGTAGTTAATTTGGTTTTCACTTCTGCCTGATAGAAATCGCTCTATATTTTGGTAGGATATTTCATCCGTACTTAGAACATCTTTAGACCTGTCTGCTTATAAAGAACTCCTGCAAGCTTGTAAATGTAAAAGGTATTACCAAAGTTCTATACATATGGTAGTCAAACGCTTTTCTAGCAAGGTTCTAGGTGTTATGTAGGAAGGATTAGAGCAGATACTGTAGTCAGGTAGTCAGACGTTTGGGTGTTTTGTTTTTATCCATTTCATCACCAGCACCTTGCTTTATTACAAAACATTATTTTAATAACTGTAATAAAGATATTTTCCCCACTTTTCATGTGTCTAAAGATCATCCAGAGAAAAGAAATTTGGATCTGAAAAGTAAATGGCGCTATTCCATTTATAACCTTGCCAAACATACTTTTGTAGAGATTAGGCTGGATAAAACAAGTCTGTGACTCTTTGAAAGTACAAACCTAATCTCTTTAAGGCTTTGAATTATATTCCCTATACATGGCAGGCGATAATTCCAAAAGCTCAACTCTGACCAACCTACATGCCATCAATTTAAATGAAATCACATCATTAAATTACAGATCAAAAATAATTACGGTGATTTTTCAGTCTTCTTTTCTGGAGACTTTGCGGCAAATTGAAATATTCAAGACCAAAGAAATCTCTGCATAGTGAATAAAACAGCTTCTGAAAATATGATGGCGTGAAAAATGGGCATGGTACAAGTGTTTTGGACTATGCTGTGTACTTTATTGCATACTTCAGTCAACAATGAAACATGTATTTATGGATCCCCTATGAAAGCATGAGCATCTATTATTATGTAAATATCACATATACCTTTAGAGACATGACCAAGGGCTGGGAGAATGAAATTGGAATGGAAATACTGTTGAAAGCTTTGTGCAAATGCTTGAACTTTACATCTGTGTAAAGAAAGGGCAGGAGAAAGTGCTTCAATTTCATTTATCTCCCATATCCTTCATAGTAGTGGTGCCTCCTATATCCTGGCGCATACTTTAGGCATGGATTTCTGTCCTAAGCTTGCACTTTTACTTCATCCATATGAGTTCTCAGTTACCCTGGCAATTTACAACTGAAATGACTTCTAAGAGATGTTTTACAGAGTTATGCATGTTTTAGGCTGTATTATGGAGGGAGGTAGACCATCCTATTTGCTGTGTGCTGTTCAGATCTCCTGAGCATGCACACTCTTAGTATTATAGCCCTCTGTTCTTCATACTCGCTGTCAAGAAAGCTTCTGCTAGAATTTAGCATCAAAACCATAAGCCCTATATGGGCACAGCTGCTTACCTAACCTTCTTCAGGATTTAGCATCTAGTGGAGATGTGCTGCAGATAGTGCAACTGTCTTACAGGTATTTTAACTACCTGAAAAAATCAACAGTGTTTTAGAATATTACGTGTTACTGTATTTATTTTAGGTGCAGGAATGCAGATGAGAAATGCCACAGGTTATGTTCAATAACATAAAAATAATTACTGTACATTAAAATACATTATATAGAAACAACAAGTACATTTAAATACATTTCAGAATTTATTAAGTTCAGACTTTTGCCAAGGAAACATCTTTATTATATCTTTAATTTGTCTTAGTATATATTCAAATACACAAATATCTTCTGTTACTCTCCACCATATACATTCCTAGGCGTATGAAATGCTGTTTGCCAAAATACAATTTTTAATAAAACCATACATGTATATAAGGGTGTTTACACCTAGAATGGTAATAAGAAGATACTTGTATCAGTTTTGGAGATCATGTACCCCTGTCCAGTTACCTGCCTGAACAACAGGTAGATCAAGCCACTTATCTCAGATCACCTACACAAAGTTTGGAGAAGAGCAAAGGTAGCAGTATTTCTAGTACTTTAAACTGTTTTGTAATCAATTTAAATAGAAGTAACAAAAATATGTATAGAAACATTTGAAAAACCAATTGCCATGTCATGAGGGTGCATAAATTTAACAAATTTGGCGCAGCATATTCTACAATGGATAGATTATTTCTCTCTGGATTTCTGTATCCCTTAGTAATACAGATTTCTTCATATCTAAGCCATCTGACTAGTTCTAAGTTAAGCCAAATAATAAAATCAGACTTCTGCCATGGAGAATCAGATTCTTTAATTGCAAATGTAAATGTTGCCATATCTACTTCTCCCCTGTTCCAATTAATAAATCATTAGAAAACACAATTAATAAGGGCCTGGATATCTAGTGGTTCAGACTGCTTCTAGAAGGAAGGAGAGAGATAAAGAGAAGGTAGCTACAATGTCAGCACCAGTGTGAATTTGGGGAGCTGTGTTATCACATGCAGATGTGGAAATGGGAAATAAAGGGAATCAGGTTAAAGACAGAGCAGGAAAACAGGGCCAGTGATTCTTATTTCTGTGATGAAAGTGGCATGTCGTATCTGAAGTGGGCCAGAAGCTTCTTTTGATCACTGTTCTCTGCTCAGTGTCCTCAAACTATAGGTCAGTCTTAAAGTCTATTTGAAATTGCTTACTAGTTGCAATGACTGTTTATGACTCTTTAGCAACATCCCATTTGTAGCACCATGGAGACCTTGCTATTTAGTTGAAATGAAACTCTGAAATTCTTCAACATAATCTGTCAACATTATATGCAAGAATAATATACAAGTGGCAATTGCTTTTATAACACATTTAAAAATCTTACGTTGTTCTGAGCTTTTTCCTCTGGTAGTGTTAATGCTGTCTTCCTAAGGTTTTCAGAATTAATCAGTTTAAATCTCAAAATATCATGAAATTGTGTGGGAGAAAACACTGATAAAAATCTGTAATATATCAAAATACAGTTTGGGGTTTTTCTTAATCATCAAGAGTTTGTTAGAATTGCACGTGTATGGTGAGCATCCTCCATTCTACTGACCATGATCAAATTATTCCCCTTCCGCTGAAGTCCTAAAAACTAGCAATGTTTTACTCCCATTATCTTCTTTTGGCACAATGTGAGCTGTGATTTTAATAGCTTTGAGAACAGCTCAAGCAATACATCCTGAGATCTTTAACTTTCCTGCAGAAACAGTACAGGTGTCAAGTCCAGTAGGCAAAGAACTAGTTGTCTCTAAATTGCTTGTTAGCTGAATGAAGGACCACCATCTCTATTGCTGCATAGTGGAAGATTGAGCGGGAGAAAAATATTTGTAAAAACTAAAGGAAGATGAGCGGTGATGAAGGGCTGGGGAAAGGATGTGGCTGGAGGGTGATCTTCTTAAGAAATCCAGCAGGAGCCTGAGACATGGACGGAGAGGCTTTAGGCTTCCCCCATACTGTAACATCATCAGCCAGTGGGCAGGCAGCTGTTACACTTGTTTATTCCAAGCTGGAAGAGAATGGCTATTTTAGTTGGATTGATGCCGAACACAAGTATTTAAGTCAGTTTGCTGGTCCTGAGGATACACTCAGGAGATCTGTTGGGGAACTAAAATGAATCTGTGGCAGCCATCCAGCAGTGGGATTAGATTAAATCCTCCTCCTTCAGAAGCCCATATCACTCTTTTATCTTTACAGGCAGAATGGCCGGAACAGCATGATTGCATTTAACTTGAATAAAATCTTTTGCTTTTTATAATCCAGACTTAAAAAACCCCCCAATATTAGCAAATACATTAAAAAAATAATAATCAAGAACCAGTCCAATACACAGATTTTTAATGAGAGTTGGTGGTGGGAGTGAAAAATCAAGATGTAATGATAAATGTAGTTGTAGTTCCTAATGCACTGTACTTCTTTCATGGACATTAGATTCTCCAGGCCTCCACCCTTGCCAAAATAAAAAAAAAAAATTAAAAGAGGAAAGAGGTAGAGAAGAACACAGGCCAGATCCTTCAGGTCAGCGTATGTGGAGCTCCGGTCTATGCTTTACAAGTTTTAGCTGTATAAGGGGGAAAGAAGTATTGCAATGCAGCCTGTAAGAACAGACATGAAGATCAGTGTGTTGTTTTCCCCTAACCTTGGGTGCTTTGAGGGTGCATCTCCAAGCACTTCTTCCTTCTACCTTTTTCTGCTTGGAGCTTTTATTAACTCTGTTTCATCAGGTAGTATTACCCAGCAGTGCCTGGAGAATGGGTTATATCAGGCAAGCAGGAATCAGCCTGGTGCCTGTGAGTGAAAATGAGCAAACAAAAGTTTAAGACTTTCATCCACAACTGAAAGAACAAAACCTGAAGAGACCTTCGCTTGTCACGCAGTGGTAATTAATAGTAAGTGTAAGATATTTCTCCTACTGTGATTCAGAAAATATTTCTGAATGTCTCAAACTGTGCAGACTAAATATCAATTCATTTATTGCAATATCAACAAATATCAGTTCCATGACTGGAGTATTTTAATTTTCTTAAATCCTTAACAAAGACGGGGATATGTCATTATGCCTATTACAAAAGCCAAGCCATTAAAGATCTCTGAATTCAGTGGTGCTAAGCTTGTATCTTTGTTTTAATATATTACTCAGCTAACACAAAAAAGTGAGTAGAAACAGCCACTACTTGTCTTTGTGCAAATGCATATCACAAAATGGGGAGTGAGGAGGAAGATGCAATATGAAAATGGCAGGAGAGCAAAGAAATAAACCTGGCACATTTCAAAGATGGGAGCAGCATCTGATTTGACACTCCTGTTCAAAAGGAATATGGTCATTTAAGGTTCACCTCCATGTAAACCAATGAACTCTCTTAAGGGTGAGCGTGAGGCTTATTCTCAGCGTAAAAATTGTAAACTCGGGCTGGAGAAAGTTCTTAAAATCTAGTAGTGGGAGGCAGCTACACTGAAGTATGTAAAATTGGGCCCAAAAGTATCTTAAGTACAATTTGAGGGTATATTGAACAACTACTGTAGCAAAATAGTTTATAGACTGTGAGGTGCTAAAAAGCATGAGTTATCCAGTGTGTAACTAAGGCCCAGGTCCTCAAACCTAACAATGTAGCAAAAAATGGTCAAGGAAACAAGTCAAAATGGTTTGAAACTAATTGCCGCTTCACTGACAGAGCGGCACTGCACAGCCTGATTATGCTGTTGCCAGTGCTAGCTGGATGGGCTGAAGGTCATTCCAGCTATGGCCCAACTTTCAACAACTCATAGCATGCTTAAGTGATGGGGAAGACAAAACTCTGTAAGACTGCTGGGTTGTTGGGAGCCTGAAATAAAGAAAATATTCTGTAGTTATACATAGTGAACCATTTTATAACAATTGTTGTTTTGAAGCTTGCAAGCTGCATCTCCTGCATCTCATGGCTCATTTCAAGGTGAATGACATCACATTTTGTTCCTGTGCTCCCACACTGAATTCTTTCTCTTTTCATAAAAGAGGAAATTTTATGGCCCTGTCATGCAAAGATCCTCTGTGTCAGAGCAGAAAATCCCCCTTTTAACCTGAATGCCTATAATACCCGCACTAGGCTTGACATGTGATAGTTTTTGTGATTAATATCCTGTAAAGACATAAGCTACTGCAGTCTGTATTTTAGAACACAGAAAAAAATATGGACAGAGTTATAGAAGTCTGACCTATTTTTAAAGTTTGAGACCTCACTCTTCCATTGTTTAAATAAGCCCTGTATGAAATTTGGCATCAGCAGAAATTGTTCAGATGGATTATTTTCATTTGTCCAAAGCCGTATTTCATTTGTCCAAATGTTAAAGGCTGCAAGTGGCTACAGATTCCCACAAAGCTCATTAAACACCTCCCAGTACGAAACTTTGATGCTGGCAGTCAGAATATAAATAATGAAAAAAGTTGCTACATAAATGCTGAGAGGTAAAATCACTTGTTTTTTCTCATCTTCTAGAAGCCACTTTACCATTTTCATCCAGCACTACCTGTCCCAAGTACCAATTCACTTGGAGTGAAGAGAGAGAGGCCGGTGGTACTCTGCTTAACTGAGCCTCTGTAAAAGCAATCAATAAACTTTCATCTCCTCCAGGAGGTCCACACATTTACATAATTGTACCTACTTTCCTTTCTGTATCTGATCTGCTCTCTTTTCCTAAAGGTTAAGATACAGGGCAGATGTCTTTATGCTTGCTGCTGTTATTAGTGTGCTTTGGCCATCTCATTTCTCAGTGGCTTTTATTGTGCTCATCTGTTCAGGAAGACTAGGTTTTCCAAGGCTCATTTGCTGGTTAATTGCATTCTCAGATCCTCTAAGATGTCTGTAGCACCTGCTCTCCACTTCACAGACTCTTTTGATCTCTCTAGAAATATCCAACTTTGATTATGTGAAAATCTCTCTTAACTGTACTACGTGCCTAGAAAGCAAGTTTAAAACTGCCATTGTGACTATTGTGACCTATCTTAGGATTGAAAATATAATTCTATAATATAGAAGGCTGAAACGAAAAGTGATCCTGTTTGCTATTCTGTTTGTGTACTTCACTGCTAGCTGTAGTTTTCCTTGCCTTACGAAACACTTAGGCAAAACATAGGATGTAGTGAAATGGTAGATTGCAGCACTGCAGCATGTAATTCTGTACCCCTTATATGTACAGTATAGACCAAATTATCACTTGCTGGCATGAATATTATGCTTACAAATATGCTGAAATGGTGTTTACCTGAAATACTTAATTTGTTTCTATCAGTATGTATCTGCAAATGTAAAATCAGTAGTTTCAAACCTGGTTGTCTATTTTATTTGTACAGATATACTTTGGTAGGAACTAAAGGTTTGGTTTGTGTGCTTTGAATTTGTTGCATTGTTTTTCCCAATACATTGAACTCAGAGTCTGGGAGGTGTTCATTTTATGGAAGAATTAGACATAAGGGCATTAAATTCTAACATCATTCCAGAAAGCATCATAATATATATTCTCAAATAGAAGAAAACAAGGCTTCACAGCTAATGTTAATTCTAGCATTTCTTGGCTTCTAGTTTTTGACTTTGTAAGATTAACAGTTGCATGTCTGTACGTGAGTATGTGTAATTGTTGCCTTTCTGTGTTTACCACTAATATTATTGTAGTAGGTATTCATGACATGGCATTCTTCACTCTCTGTCTCATACTGAATATACTGCTGTAATATAATTAGAAGTAGTGATGATGTGTTGGTGAAAATAGTAAGTGAATTCAGAAAACATGAATACTGCAGGAGATTTAAAAGGCTGGAGGTGATCGCTTTGATAAATGAAGGTCAAACTGCCTGTGCCACTATTAATGTAATGGCTGCTCTATGTGACAACAAATCTTTACTCTGGCTGAGGTGCACACTCATGAAGGTTTCTTTGCAGTTGTGCTGCAATTGCTCTAGTGAAGAAAAAACTTAGACATAACACTGCTCCACTTCAGAATTCAAATGGAAACACTAATGATACTGTCCACAAGGCTTGCAAAGTGCCCTCAAAAGCACTAAGCATGAGAGATTTATATTGAATGCTGATGGACTTTCTAGCCTTCTCGAAGTTGACAACTAATTTTAGGTACTTACTGATAATTCAAGGTCTGATGAACAAGGCCTTCAAGCTTACTTGCAAAGACCTTGCAAATTTACTAAGGCTTATGATGCAGAGCAAATTTTTAAAAATAAATAAATAATTAAATCCCATAAGATGCCACTGAGGCACCAAGTGCCAGAGAATGTAAACTGGTCTGAGCCTGAAATTCATTAAGACTGCAGTCCCTCTGAGCCAGTGTGCTGAGGGTGATTACTTTCCATGGCCTTTATGCTGCAAACAGTTTTGGACAAGCCTCACTTTATTCCCATGTGTATAGTCTCCCATTTGCATGTTATTTATGTGCTTGAAATTGGGCATGTTCCTAGTGCACCCTGGTTCAGCCTGAGAAGACTAGGTAATCCAGTGACTGAAGATAAAAAGCTGATAAAAAGTTATTTAGAACAGGTTTTTTTCTTTTCTTCCTTTCTATTTGGAATAATTGTATAACAGAAAGATGGAATGAAATGTAGACAAAAAAAAGTAAGATTCTCTTCTGACTACAGCACTTCACCAACATTGTACAATTTTATCTTCTAGGCCAACCAAATCTGTTTCATATGTAGTAGGTAAACTAAGTGCATCTGTCTCCAGCAGTTATGAATCTTAGCACTTTCTGTGAAAGAAATCTATTGTAGATTCAATTCTCTGAGGAGCTGAAAAAATAACTATTTGCAACTAATCTTTTGGATTTAGTGGTTCTTAATCATGAGCAGACTCTGATTCATTCATATGTAACAGTCCAAGAAATTATTTCACTATCTAAGTGTAAATTTTAATTGGAAACTGCAATGTTTTGTATCAGAGATGTTTGAGAGACATGAACAGAAGTTTATTATTTTGTGGCACATCATCTTTGTGTGTGATAGTGATATCAGCACTAAAAAATTATAGCTTGTTGTAACATTTATTTTGCGTGCATAGAAATAGATCAGCAAAGATGAGCGGTAAACAGAAGTTAAGTAAATGTTAACAGTCAATGGGTGAGACTGCTGAAGCCGGTGGGAGTTTTGTGATAACTTAGATTTAAAATTAAGACTATGTTATTGTAAGACTCTTAGGACACATCCAGAATCAGAACAAGGAGAAATTTCATTAATAGTCTCAATTCAAGTGGGAAGGAAAGGGTCAGTATCACTAAGAGTCTGCTGTACCTTTCCCTAGCAGGCTTTCAGAAAAAAAAACGGTCTTTCTGAATGGTTGTGTTAACCCCACTTGTTCTTTTTCTGCCCCTCCATCCAAAAAATAACACGTTTGTTTGTATTCCGGTGCAGTCCAGAAACTAGAGCAAGGATGCGCTTGCCAGGGGTTGAAATGGACCAATCCCACCCCCACCTCCCTTGCCAAATCCTTACATTTGGGCTCAATAGTAACCAAAAAGCACCCCTTTAAAGTCAGCTGTAGAGATGGTCAACATCTTTCACATACCGTTAAGTGATGAAATAAAAAAAAAAAAATAAAAGCATTGTTTTTTTTTTCTTCTCTACTTCTTCTTCCTTCTTTTTCTGATTGTGGTACTAGAAAGAGCTTTTGGCTCAACTTTCATTCCATTAATATGAAGCAAAGACAATTTGCTCTCAGAGCACAACTGAAAATCTGTTTCTTTTTAGCACTCACTTTGTGATAGGTTTATTGAACAAATTTACTTTGCTAGGCAAATCAGATTAGAAAGGGGAGTGGTCTTTTCAGACTAGAAAGGGTTGCATGTAGGAGTTTATATAAGAGCTGAACTGAAAGGATTTGCCACTAAAAATGAGACTGCTTATGGAAAGTATTACACTATATTAGTGTTAATTTATAACTTGAGCTCTTATATTTAATAATCTCAACTCCTTAAAAATGTGTTTTCCTGTTTAAAAATGCTGGATTACATGTCATACTGGGAGGAAGAAGATATTAATGTATTTGATTGTGTTGCGAAAGTGTGGATTTTATGTGTAGTCTAGAATCAAGACCAAATTCGTTCTCTAATGAAGCAGCTGTTGCTCATAAATATTAGGTGTCCAGACTAGACACTTCTAATAATAATTAAAGCAAGCCTGGATACTTGTACTGCTGTTTTTGCATTGGGATATTTTCTCTGTGAAGCCACGTTTCTTCCCTCAGTACTTCATTCTGCCCGTCTCTATCCCAATACATTTATATGCTCTACTTATGCCTCCTTGGAGGAGGCAGTTTGTCAGATATGCAAGTACAAACATGGTTTGAAAGATGCAGAATGCGGGTCACTATGTAGTTGCAATTAGTAGGGCAATATAATGTTCACAGAAGGGATGTGCCTGATGCAGTGTTTGCACCTGCTGCAACATGTGCAGCCCTTAGAAAAGCAAAGTAGGCAGTTGCCCTACACTGCTATTAGATTTCTGCATGGTGCTGTGGTTACAGAACAAAACGTGTCATCCTGAGCTGAGAAACTTCTTCATATCTGTATTTTGATCCTCACTAAGCTTTCTGTATTTAAAATATTTAAAGTTAAGTTCAGGTGGGTGTCTTCAGTCACACTGATCATGAGGTTTCCTGCAGCACAGGGAAGGGTTTGCAAGGATCCCCTGGTTGGAGGGTTGTATGCATCTGTAGTAAGTCGGTTCTGAGTGAATCGTAGCTGTGACCTATAAGGTGTTTTTACCTGGCGGGTTCAATCTCTCTAAAGGTAACAGTTGCAAGAGAAGGCAGTGTACCAGCACTTCTGTTGTTCTGTGTTTGCTCTTCTGCCTTCTATCTCTTTATAAAACTGTGTTTTCTATCAAAAATATGCCCTCTGTATTAAAAAGTGATTTAGTACCTGTGTAAATTTAGAAGAAAAACAATAGTGTTGGCCTTCTGCAGCTCAGTTTTGTAATAAAGCATATTTTGTTATGTATGTTTTATTTTTAACAGAATTTCATTTCTTTAAAAAATGTTGAAATAATCTTGTATTGATTTGTATGACTGCAGAAGTGTATGCAGTGCTGTAGCTATTCATTAGCCACTTTACGTATTAGAGGTTCTAGCTTTTGTAAGGCTGAATGTTATCCTGTAAAGCAATGAGCCATTCCTGCAAAATAAATCAATTCTGGAATCAAAAGCAATGGATGAAGAAATAAGCCCAGAAGAAAGGTATATATAATTTGCTTCATAGCTATAACAAGAGACCCTGTTGTGGTAGGTTTTGGATATGCACACCTGTAGAACCGGCTCAGGGATTTGAGAGTTCAAAAAGCAGATAAAGTTGACAGGTTTTAGAAAGCATTCAAAGAGAGTATTATGCAATTGTGGTGATGCAGCTGATGTACAGAGAGATGAAGTGATTTAACCATGATTTACACAAAGGTTTTCTGGGGAGAACGTCTGAATCTGCATCTCCTGAGACCAATTTCTTGTCTGTGAGAACTTCATGTGGTTTTGAGAGTATAATATTCTTGAGAAGTATTCTATTAGCTAGTATTTGCTTTTAAAACTTAATCTGTGACATGAATTATATGTGCTTACTTTTTCTCTTTTTGCAAACCTGATTTGCTCAGTTATTTTATGGGATGGACAGTTTTCCTAACTAGAGGATATGAAATTTATTTTTGTTCCTTACTACTAAGGCAACTATTACTAAAGGCTGTATTCTCCTAGCCCCAAAACTCTGTGGATGATGTTGAGCAAAAATAATGCTTAATTTCCTCAAAAGCTACATCCTGAATCTGACAAAATATCACTTACACTGCTGTAGCCCTCCATCCTGCTGTTAGGAGAACGATAGGTTTGTTACTTATGCCTGGATGCCAAAAGCAGAAAGTGCTACATTTAAGTCACAAACAGCCACCATGAGTCTAACTTCAATTAGTCAGTTTTGTGCTAGTGAAGCCAACACGTAACTGAAAAGCTTTTCTTAAAAGAACCTGAGAATGCCAATGCGCTTGGAATCCCGGGAAGTAGCACATAGTACTTCCTCCAGTTCAGGAATGACTTTTGAATTCTCCAAATTCACAGGGACTACGTTCATTTAAAAGAAAAACAATGTTTTTAAGTAGATCTGTTTCAGTTGTTTTTCATTTAAACATTGCATTAGGCTGCTTTACTGTGATCACTCCATACTTTTACTGGTAATTCCAGTGAGGAGGAAGATGATTGAGACATTCTTGAAAAAATATAGCAGCTGTTCCTTACCCACCACCTACTAGTAAAACAATTGCAAAGTACAGCTATGATGTAGTGCTTGCATGAAAACTTGGTGTAATTTTTCAGTGGAAAAAAAGTGCAAATTAGTGCCATGCTTCCAAAGAATCTTTCTGAACATATTGGTGATGATAGATGCAGGCACGTATGGAATGAGTGCTTTACCTATGAAATCATTTGCCCACTAGGGGACACTGGGACATTGTATTTTTGTTAAAATGAAAGACATTTCAAAAACAATGAAGATGAAAAATCCTCTTGTTCTTGTTCGAAAATAAAATATAACAAAAATAATGCATAACTAATTTCTAATCCATACAGAATGCTGTGTAATATGTTTTAAAAGCTTTAATGAGTGGCAGGCTTCTGGGCATGAATGTTAGATCTAAGACATTTTAGCAAGTAGTTCAAACTGGTCCATGATATTACAGGTTTTGAATTGCAGAGATAATGGATCATATTTTTGGCATTTACCACTCATTAAAAAGTGTGTCAGAATGATGGATTAATCTGTGGGCATTTTCTGTCCTTGCTATAATCTTTGTCAAAGGAATGAAGTATTGGAATTATAATGCCTTCTGCATTGCATGAATTATAGGGCAGGCTTTAGAACTTTGACTTTTTTAGGTTTTTTTCATGGTGATTAGATAACCTGGTATTTTACCGCTTTTGCAAGTGAGCAACACCAAATAAAAGCATCTGAGCAAAAGCAGAAGCTAAGTTTAGAATGATAAACTAATATGAATGAGAGTAGGTTAATGGTGTGTAGTCTATGTAAAAAAGCCTTATGTACTTTCCGTTAATATATTACATTTCACAGATATATGATTACTGCCTTTTTCTCTTGTTGACTTTCCTAGAAATGAGCCTGGAATTTATGTAGCTCGGCTGTGAATTGAGCTGTGCTTTCAAGCAGGGAAGGAGGAGCCCTCCTGAGTCTCAAGAGAGATTCTGTTATGTTATCGTACTCCTTTCCATGGCAGATCCTGAATACGGGTTGGAGATGTGAATGTTTTCCGTACTGCTTAGCCTACACAGCTCCTCTCATGGGGGGTGCTCTGATGTATTGCAATTATGGGATAGAGGCAAACTAGGAAGATAGCTTATGACTTTGAAGTATTTCTCTGAACAAGCGCTCATGAAGATCAAGCACCATCTCCACACCTTTAGAGGGACAATTTAGAGCCCAACCTTAGAGTCTAATCAATAAACTTAGCTTGTTTTGTTACTGGATTGTCCAGTGGCTTTTTTTCAGCTTGTGAGCAGGAAATGCGTGATGAATATTATCTGCATCATTCTTTGCCTGTAGCTTATCCAGAATGACATACGTGCATATGCACACCCGTATAGATGTGTACACATACATATCTACACGTCCATTCATTTAATAGATATGAGTGGCACATATGGCACAGTTGATGCTAGGGTCTAGATTATTATTTCAGCCTTTTTTGTTGTTTGTTTCTGCAAAATTCAGTGTAAAATACAAAGAAAAAATACTGTAAGTCTGAGCATCATTGGCAGAAGGGAGGGAGAAGAGCAGATATAATTGTGGAGGAATCCTCATTTCTATGCTTTGGACCTTTCACTTTAACCCTTTCAATACATACGAACATGCCCACTTTTCCCAACTTTCTCATTTTGTCCTGGCTGTGTATCTTTTATACCATTCCAGACATTAATCTTTCAGTGAGATGTCTGGCAGTTTTTAGCAATTCCAAGTCTGCTGTACTCAATTGTCCCATCAATGTTATTTATAACCAGTGCATGACCAGAAGCCTGAGACAAACTTGTTAAGTCCTGGGTATACCTTCAATGTAAAATGGCGGATTTAATGTGTTTTTTAATTAAAAAAGGCCTGCATGGAGGGCTTACCCATATCACATGCATCTTAAAACAACACTCTCAAAAACAAACAAACAAAAAGACAAGTAACTCCTAACAGCGACAGAACTAACAGGTCCTCAAAGAGAGTAGGTCAGGTGTATGATAAGAGAGAAGCATTTCACTTTGTGACTTTGTTGGTTTGGGTTTTTTTTTGAAAAAAAAAAAGAAATGGACTTCGATAATTTTAGGTAACAGTTCCTGAAGGTCTTAGAATGATCTCACTTCTTTTTGTGCATAGATCTTTTACAGTGTTTATCTGCTTATGTGCTGGAGCTCATGTGTGGTAGATGGTGACGTGTAAGCCTCTTTTGTAGTCTGTTTCTACCCAGTTTGTATATAAAGATGACATTCATTTGAAAAATGTTACATTTTACTGTATCTGTGATAGCATGCCGAAGTACATAAATAGGACTGTGTTTACTATTTAAAATCACATTTCACTTGAGGTACAGAATGTGATTTTGACAGCTTTAATTGGGGAGGAAGGAGGAGATTCATGGAAGTAGGAAAAAGGCTGTTATGCTCTATTTGAGAAGAAATAAGCAAATAGGATACAAAAAGTACAAAAAAATATTTCATTTAAATCTGAATTGAAAACACTTGCATGCATCTTCATGATTCAGAACACTTACGCCAGAAGCTCAGTTTGGATACAATGTATGAGAAGAGGCAGAGGGAGCTGGGGTTCTTGTAGCCTGCACAGAAGAATACACGTGGTAAAACGACGGGAACCGCAAGTTGCAGTAAAGGACACTGCAATTGGATGTAAGGAAAAATTTCTCTATCATGAGAGTGCTGAGTGCCCATCCATGGAGTTTTTCAGAGCTTGGTAAAATGAAACCCAAAAACTGACCTGACTTTGAAGTTAGCCTCGCATTGAGCAAGAGATTGGACTAGAGACATCCTGAGGTCTCTGAGGTCTCTTCCAACCTAATTCTTTCTGTGATTAGTGAGGTGTTTTTTTTTTCTGAATGCAGCTATGCAGATTTTTCAGATGTTATGATTTATTCCTTCATGTTTTCCTAATAGAAAAACTTACTTAATAAGCAGCAATATGTTAGCATAGACATAATCTGGTACAGAAAAATGAAGGCAGATCTAGAAAACAGTGGTATATTTTGAAGTACAAAAAATTAGGGAATACAAGCAACTCAAACAAGGCACTGTGTGTCTCTAATGAGAGCTGAAGAAAAAGGACAGGAGAGACCTTGATGAGGAGAATAACCATATGTTTTGTCATTGAGCCCATAATACATTGATCTCCGAGTTACAAAAGATGAGGAATAATAGCATAGTGGTTTTTATAAGAAATCAAAATTCTGTAGGTTTAAGAAAATACAAGAAGTTTTATCAGCCAATTATTTTATCAATGGCAAAAAGTTAGTCTGACAGCTGAAATACTCCATGCATGTGTTGTATATTATTATAAACACATCTGAAAGGAAGAAAATTCAGATTGCTCCCTGGTAAAACAGTAAACATCACCCACAAAAAAAGAGTTTACTGTCACTTTACCTGTTTTAATTTGCAAGAAATGGTAGCTACTAGCTGCCTTTATGTAATAGCTTAGGCATGGGGACAGGCAGAGGGTATATAGTGGCTGAGAATCCTTTTTAGTCAGCTACCTTCTGTACTTACAGGAAAGATGTTGTTTAAAAAGAAAAACATTCTTTGTGGTTGTTTAACAAAACTCAGAGGTTTTTCTTCACTGGTAAGATAAATGTAATAAAACTGTAACTTTGTAACAATTGATTCATCTGAATGTATGGAAGCACCTTAGGGGTGTAAGTCACAAGGGTGAATATGTGAATGCAGTTTATTCGGGTAGCTACATACAATGGATTAAGGCTCTGGCACATCATAAAAACTAACTTTTAGTGACTTTGAGACATGAAACATGTTTAGCTTTGAGTATGTTATTGCCTTACTATAGTTGCCTGATCAGTAGGTCATGCTATCAGTAACAAGACCTGTTGACTTCAGTGCGTTCACATCAGGTTGTGTATCACGAAGAGCAGTTAGACTTCTGTAACCAAGTTTACTCACTATAGTAAGAATGTCGTGAAGTACAGCCCCACGCATTTAATCAGTACCAGTAGGTTTTATTTGAGTAAGAATGACAAAATTTGGCTTTCTTGAATTATAACACAGCATATTTTTCTAGTATGGCATTTTCATTAAAAGTTAAATGCAGCATAAAAATGTTTCTGATGCCTTTCTGGAGTACAAAGGACAACACATTACAGAACAAAACCTCCAAAAGTATTTCACATTTTATGCAAAAAAACAAATAGCTTACAACACTGTAAAAGATTAGCATTGTGTAGTGGGTCTGGCTGAGCTGGTTTTCCACATAGCTGCAGTGTTTTGTGCTGGGAGCTAGAAGGGTGTTGATAACACACCCGTGTTGTGACTGCTCCTGAGCAGGGCTCGCACAGCACCA